>JAJOOS010005360.1:0-50970 GCA_029582725.1 Solanum chiquidenum | reverse complement strand
CTCATAGATTCGAGGACAATACCCAATATGTTCTTTTATGTCTTTTAGTATTGTTTAAGTTGTGTACGGGATTAGTCCCGAATTTTTGTACTCTAAAGTATTAGATGGTTTTGAGACATCATGTATAAAGTTTAGAAAGTCTTCCGCTTCCTTATGGTTTTAGTTTCTATGCGATGAATGAATGCTAAGAGGCTTGTATTAGACCTCTTCGAGGTCGAGTACGCCGGTTACGACTAGGGGGTGCTCCCGGGTCGTGACAGATAGGTACCAAAGTGGTTATTCATACATACCATGCGGCTCTTCGGTATTTGATGGCAAAGAAAGATGCCAAGACAAGATTCATAAGGTGGGTGCTGATGTTGCAAGAATTTAATTTTGAAGTTAAAGACAAAAGAGGTTGTGAAAACCAGGTGGCTGACCACCTATCAAGGTTAGAAGGAAAGGAGAATGACGAGCTAGAGGTAGGTATAAATGATGCCTTTCCCGATGATCATGTATTCACGGTAACTCTTCAACAAACTCATTTGTATGCTGATTTTGCTAACTATGTAGAGTATTGATTCATGCCGAAAGAACTAAACTTCTATTAAGAAAAGAGGTTTTTGTTCGATGTCAATAAATACTTTTGGGATGAACCATACTTATTTAGAGACTGCAAACCATGTTATTATGAGATGTGTGCCGGAGGAGGAATTCAACGAAATTCTCAATGCTTGTCATGCTTCACCGGTTGGTGGTCATCATGGTGGGGTGCGTACAACTGCTAAAATCATCTAAAGTTGTTACTACTGGCCATCACTTTACAAAGACGGTCATGAGTTTGTTAAGAAGTGCACTAAATGCCAAAAATGGGGTATTATTAGTGATGGTGGATCCCATTTTTCTATACGATTTTTGCGTCAGCATTGAGAAAATATGGGGTGAAAAATAAAGTAGCAACACCATATCATCCTCAAATGAGTGGCCAAGTGGAAGTTTCAAATAGAAAAATCAAGAGTATCTTGGACAAGACCGTAAATGCAAATAGGACTGATTGGTCTCGAAAGCTAGATGATGCTCTGTGGGCATATCACACCACCTACAAGACACCAATCAATATGTCTCCGTATCCACTAGTCTTTGGGAAATATTGCCATTTATCGGTTGAATTGGAACACAAAGCATTATGGGCATTAAATGCTCTAAATCATGACTGGGCGAAGACTTCAAAAGGAAGAGTAGATCAACTCAATGAATTGAATGAATTTAGGTTTAAGTCTTATGAAAGTTTGGCCCTCTACAAAGAAAATATGAAGAAGTGGCACAATTCTAGAATCCATATGAGGGAATTCTGAGTTGGCGATTGGGTATTGCTATACAATTCTCGACTAAGACTCTTCCTGGAGAAGCTCAAATCCAAATGGTCATGTCCATTTAAAGTAACAAGTGTATTCATAAATGGTGCCATTGAAGTCGAAGGCAAAGAAGGCCCAACCTTCAAGGTGAAAGGGCAACACTTGAAGTTATATTTTAGAGAACGCCATGAAATTTGTGTGATTGAAGTGGTGTATCTGGAAGATGCTTGAGAACATTTCCACGTTGTACCACGACGTTAAATAAGGCGCTTCTTGAGAGGAAACCCAAGTGTTAGTGTTTTGAATAATGTGTGCTAAATATGCAGGTGTAGGTGCTTTTTTCGAGTATAAGATCTCATTGGCGGATCGCCGAGTCGTATCCGCGATCAAGAAGTTGATCGCATCATTGGCATGAACAGTGGGCTAAGATACTGGAACATTAGACGGGGTACCTTACCCACTCGGCAACTCACCGAAGTGATTGGGCGACCCGACTTTCACCGCCTTTTTGTGTTAGCCCTGATAGCTTGGAGTCGTGGAGCAGTCGGTGAGGTCTCAGATACATTAGGCGATGTTCGGAAGCCATTCGGCGTACTCACTCGTGTCCGCCTTTCTGCCCCAAAATGGACTGGTTATATACTGGGAAATTTGGCGACTCCAACAAGCTTTAACCCATTGGGCGCCTAGTCAATATTCCTTTTAACCCTACTCTGTTTGTTTAAGTGCCAATAGTTTACTTTTACCTTTGCTATTGTTTGTTCTCTATTCACATTGAGGACAATGTTGGATGCTTTTGTTGGGGGTGGTAGGAGTATAGTTATTAAGTCTTTTGTTCTCTAGTGCGTTATTCTGTCACGACCCAAGAATAACCCCCTAGACGTAACACGACGTACTTGACCCAAAGGCCACTCATACAAGCCCTTAGCATAATCATGAACATAAGCATATAGAAATGACACAAAATTTAAAACTTTTACAATAGAAGTCTTTTTCATAAAAGAAATATAAGAGTCTAGACCTTGTCTCAAAGAAACCATCTAATACAATCGAATAAAATCTTAGGGACATAACCCTTTACAATAAGGTGTTGAATATAGAAAGTACAATGGAAACTAGAAAGAATAACATCTTGTCCTCGAACTCTTGAGGATTCATCAAGCTTAGGGAATAGTCAACCAAGATTCACTTGAAAGAAGAAGTACGTCTCAACGACCGAAACCTACACTTATAAGAAAATGTAGAGAATATGGTTTAGCACAAATAATTTACTAAGTATGGAAGCCATGCACAACAATTTTTAAAACATGCATAAAAGGGACATTTAATTAAATCATGCCTTTTTCAAGTTTAAAAGCCATCATGCACATTTAGAGTAATCAAAAAGTCAAACCATACCATAAGCCACCTTAGGCTACCATAGTCATGCATAACATACTTTGATCTCATCATTTGCCAACACTCATAGGCAAAGAGACATTCATGTTCATAGTTCATAATAAGGAAAGTAATTCTTAACATCAACTCATATCATGCATACATAGATTCATACATATTCATGTCATAAGTAAACCACACCATAACCCCTTTATAAGCTTACTTGTGCTATGAATAAGTGAAGTCCCATACCCCAACTCATACTAAGAAAATCTCACTAAGAAGTCATAGATATAGCTCATGCTCATGTTCATGTTCATGATCATATTGATGGTTCATGTTCATGTAAAGCATGCATTAACTCATAAATCATCATGTCATCAAGAATATACCACAATCACTCTCAAAGCTTACTTGTGCAATGCATAAGTGAAGTGCCATACCCCCAGTCACACTAAGTGAAACCCATTAAGTAACCATAGCACATAATTTATGTTCTTGTGCATAGTTCATATTTTTGTTCTTGTCATGTCATGGATCATGTTCTTATCATGTAGGGAAATATAGCCTTTGCCAACATAGATCATGTGAGCTACATGGAATTCGGTGTCATGAACCCATATCGAAAAGAGGTGTTCTACTTGCCTAAGGTAAAACTAACATGTTTAGCTTATAGGTGGATCCACTAGCAAAGAGACCTATGTGGGCACATAGTTATGGGATAGGGAGATTTCTACTAGAAACCTGGACTAACTGAGGTAAAAAGTTTCCATGTCATGATCCTATCCACTCGATGCTAAGCTTAATTCCCTATAAGAGTCATATTAAGTCTTTACTTTATATTCATGTTCATGGAAGAATGCCTAGCACTCAAACCATCATGGTATTACAGTATCTCATGGATTCATTAGGTGAGAATGTCCTTTCAACATTAGAATCATTAATAAGTGAGTGAGCCTCTCACATCATGTTCATAGTGTTTCATGAGAATAGCCTTTCAATCAACACAACAACAATATCACAATTATAGACCTTTCATGAATAGTCTAGTGTAAGGGTGTAGGGGAGAAGGGTCTTGCATCAATACCACCAATACACAATAGTCATAGGATCATCAATACACAACTGAATCATGAGTTCATATATAATCTTCATCAACATATACAAACCCTAGTTATTGCCCTTCAAGTCTAGGAATCAAGATCAACCCTAACTTCTAGGATTATCACATTAGATAGAGGGATTTCATGATTCAACAACTTAATTAATGTAAACATAATCAATTGTCAAGCTTTCATTATCAATCAAGTCACACCTCAGTTCATAATTTAGGAAGAACGGGAAATCATGGATCCAAGGGAGATTTATATCAATATCAAACAATACTCCATTAATCCAACCATAAATCATCATAATCAATCATAATAAACCATAATTGAACAATTGAAATCGTTTCGAAAGAAGACCCATGACTAGATTGAAACACTAGGTTCTTGGAAGTCTTAAAACTTAGTTTAAAGGGGCTTCTTGGGTGATAGCTACCCAAGAATGAAAAGCATCCATACCTTAGCTTGATTTCCACAAGAAATGAGAGGAGAAAATCTGGTTCTTGAACCCCTAGCTTGACCATGACCTTGCTCTTCAATGGAGTCCTAGAGAGAGAATTTTTTGAAGAGGAGAGTTGGATTTCTAATTTGAGTCCTGTGAGTTATGAGGTGTTAAGTGGAGTTTAAGGACTTAGAAGTATTTTTATAAGTCTAAAATAACTAATAATAACCGTCCTAACCCTTAACTAATTGATTAAAAATTTATGAAACTACCCCTCACTTGGAAGAGCTCAAGACAACTTTTGCAGGAGGGGACCTATGCCTACCACCCACGGACCGTAGGTGGGATCACACCCCATCCTGCAGGTCCGTGGTTTGGGCATGCAGCCCCTCCTATTGGCCATCTCAAGCCACCCACTCATGAGACCCCACCTACGGGGAGTGAGTTGGTCTACGGACCGTGCTGCTAAAACGTAGACTATAAAGAGACTTTGGGGGACTTGGGGAAGGCCAAGCCTTGACCCACGACCCCCATCTCCGGGGTGTGAGTCCACCCACGAGGCGTGGGTGCCCCTTTCGTGGACCCTGCTGGTTTTTGACAGATTTTTGGGCCTTCTCTTGGGTCCTCCTCAAGGACCCCTGGGGGATCCTTGGGGGGTCATGCCTTGATGTTAAGGTCCTAAAATATTAGTACTACGTTAGGGGAGTTATTTTAAGAATCTAATCTTCATGTTAATCCTATTTAGGCTACTAGTTTACGTGTTAGGCTCTAGCTTAGGTCATTAGATTTCCGATGTGTTACATTGTCTCCCCGTTGGGGACATTCGTCCTTGAATGATGATCTAGACACCAAACGAAGTTAGAAACTCTAGACTAGCAGCCCATCATGCATGTAACATCAAAACTGTGTACAACTTACAGATGCACTATTCACCCCATGCATTATTCAAAAGGAGGAAACTTCAACTGCATCACAAGACATGGTCAATACAGGACAAGGAAGTAGGAGCTGCACCTACCAACCCAATATGCATGAAACCCATCAAGTCATATAAACATGGGAGGAACTACCTTCTCCAACTAATGCAAGCTCAACACAACTATTTGAAGCCAACATGTCATTTCATCAAAACATAACTAAGCATGTTCTTCAATTCACCTCATGAAGTAAAAAATGCAATCATTATACTAAAATGCAAATCAACATGAGTAACATATAAATCATGAAAACTCAATTTATGCTAAATCATGAATTTTCACAAGAACATGCACAACATAAGGAAATCACGGAAAACTCATGCAATACACATGACTCCCAAAACACTAAAACTCAAGAGGAACTACTTACCTCAAGCTTGAATAGGAGTAGAAGGAAAAAGATGAGGGTAGCAGGACTTCATATCGGCCTCCGCCTACATGTAGCACCCTCAACTAAGTGATTCCTCCATAGAACCTTAACGGAAGCTACTTCCTTGTTTCTCAACCTCTTAACTTGCCTGTCCAAAATATCTACCGGAATTTCTTCATAGGATAGACTCTAATCCACTCCTAAACCCTCTAAAGTAAGGATGGATACTGGATAACCAATGCACTTCTTAAGCATGGAAACATGAAACACCGAGCGAACCAGAGAAAACTTATTTGGCAAGTCTATTTCATATGTAACTTTCCCAACACGTTTCAAGATTTGGTATGGGCCCACATACCGGGGACTAAGCTTCCCCTTCTTACCAAACCTCATCACACCTTTCATAGGTGAGATTTTCAAGTAGACCCAATCACCAATCTCAAATTCAAGATCCATCTTTCTAATATCCGCATAAAATATTTGCTGACTTTGGGCCGTCTTCAACCTCTCTCTATTGAGTCGAACTTATTCATTGGCATCATAAACTAGTTGGAGACCAATTAGAGCAAACTCACCTACTTCAAACCAACCAACTAGAGATCTATACCTCCTCCCATATAGTGCTTCAAACGAAGACATGGCAATGCTTGAGTGGTACGTAACTATTGTTGTAGGCAAATTCTATCAATGGGAGATGGTCATCCCAATTACCCTTGAAATCAATCACACATGCCCTCAACATGTCCTCTAAGATTTCAATGGTGCGTTCTGCTTGACCATCCGTTTGAGGGTGGAAAGCAGTACTAAGTTTAACATTGGTACCAAGCAATTGT
Source organism: Solanum chiquidenum (assembly GCA_029582725.1). NCBI lineage: Eukaryota > Viridiplantae > Streptophyta > Magnoliopsida > Solanales > Solanaceae > Solanum > Solanum chiquidenum. The sequence continues at coordinate 44,534 of JAJOOS010005360.1, read as the reverse complement.
TGGAATTCCTTCCAAAAATGTTAAGTAAATTGAGTACCCCGATCCGAAATGATAGACAAAGGGACCACATGCAACTTCACTATTTCCTTGATGTACAACTTGGCATAGTCTTCCACCAAAAAAGAAACCTTGACGGGAATGAAGTGGGCTGATTTAGTCATCCTATCAAGAATGACCCAAATAGAATCATATTGTCTTCGAGTACAAGGTAAACCCACTACAAAGTCCATATTCACCTCCTCTCACTTCCAAGTGGGAATATTTATATCTTGAAACAAACCTCTCGGTTTTAGGTGTTCGGCCTTAACTTGTTGACAATTCGGGCATTTGGCCACAAAATCCGCTATATCCTTTTTTATGCCATTCCACCAATAGACTACCCGTAGATCACGGTACATCTTGGTGGCTCCCGGATGATTAGAATACCGCAAACCATGAGCATCTTCTAAAATTTTCTCTCTCAAGCCATCAACATTCGGAACACGTAATCTACCTTGGTAGCTAGGCACCCCATCTCCCCCTTAGGAGAAAGCCTCAACGGACTTGTTGAGAATCGATTCTTTTACCTCCATTAATATAGGATCAAGGTGTTGTTTACACTTCACATCAACCACAAAGTACGATTAGGAACTATAATGGACCATGAATCCACCCTTGGTGGAATCCACTAGTTGTACACCTAACTGAGCCAATCTATGCACATTACGAACCAATTCCTTCTTCTCATCTTCTACATGACCCATACTACCCATGAACAATCTACTTAGGGCATCCTCAACTACATTAGCTTTGTCGGGGTGGTAAAGGACACTCATGTCATAATCCTTTAAAAGTTCCACCTTCTTTGTTAGAGATTCAAGTCTTTTTGGCTAAACACATATTGAAGAGTCTTGTGGTTGGTGAAAACATCTACATGGACCCAATATAGGTAGTGCCTCCATATTTTCAAGGCAAACACCACCACCGCTAATTCAAGATCATGAGTTGGATAATTTTTTTCATGTACCTTGAGTTGCCTCAAAGCATAGGTAATCACTTTACCACGTTGCATAAGGACACATCCCAAACCCACTCGAGAAGCGTCACAATATACCACAAACCCATTTGTACCCTCTGGTAAGGTCAACACTAGAGCGCATGTAAGTCTATCTTTCAATTCTTGGAAGCTTTTCTCACAAGCCTCCGACGAGACAAAGTTATCTTTCTTTTTAGTCACGGCCGTCAATGGAGAAGCAATATTGAAAAACCCTCAACAAACCTCCTATAATAACCGGCCAAACCTAGGAAGCTTCTAATATCGGTAGGAGTTAGAGGTCTAGGCCAGCCCTTGACCGCATCCGTCTTCTTAGGATCTACCTCAATACCCATGCCCGACAAAATATGACCAAGGAAGGCAACCGACCTTAGCCAAAACTCGCATTTACTAAACTTAGCATATAATTGATAGTCTTTAAGGACTTGCAATACAATCCTCAAATGATCCATATGTTCACCCTCACTTCTTGAATAGATCAAAATATCTTCAATAAAAATGATCACAAATGAATCAAGATATTGCCTTAACACCCTATTCATTAGGTCCATGAATTCCATCAGGGCATTTGTTAGCCCAAAAGATATAACCATAAATTCATATTGACCGTACCGAGTCCTAAAAGACATCTTAGGAATGTCAACCCCTCTTACCCTAAGTTGATGGTAACCCGAACGAAGATCTATTTTGGAGAAAAAGTTATCCCCTTGGAGTTGATCAAAAAAATTGTCAATCCTAGGAAGTGGATACTTATTCTTTATAGTGACCTTGTTCAATTGGCGGTAATCAATACACATTCTAAGGGACCCATCTTTCTTCTTTACGAGCAATACCAAAGCACCCCATGGAGAGATGCTTGGTTGAATAAAACCCTTGTCTAACAAGTCTTTGAGTTGTTCCTTCAATTCTTTCAATTCAGCCAAAGCCATCCGATAAGGGGGAATGGATATGGGTTGTGTATCCGGTAAAAGATCAATGCCGAAGTCTATTTCCCATTCGGGAGGAATGTTAGGCAAGTCATCGGGGTTGGAAACTAACTCACCACAGGGACTGACTCTAATGAAGGAGTTTCAGATTCAACATCAATGACCCTTACATTGTTGTAAATGCACCCCTTTGAGATCATTTTTCTATCTTTTAGACATGAAACAAAATGACCTCTATGGATAGAATTTCCCCCCTTCCAATCTAAAGTAGGCTCATTTGGAAATTGAAACTTAACCACCAGGGTTCTACAATTAATAGACGTAAAACATGCATGAATCCAATCCATCCCAAAAATGACATCAAAGTGCAACATATCAAATTTTATCAAATCAACCAAAGTGACTTTATGAGACAAAGAAATAGGATAACTCCTATATACTCTTTTAGCTACAAATGAGTCACCAACCGAGGCAGAAACCGAAAAAAGCACTAATAGCACTTCAAGGAGTATTTCAAATTACATAGCCACAACAGGTGTAACATATAATAAACTGGCACCGGGGTCTAATAATGAATAAACATCAATGTAAAAGACGTACAACATGCCCGTTACCACATCCGTGGAACTCTCTTGATCGCCTCGGGATTGAAGAGCATAGAAGCGATTCATTTTGGGAGCATCGGAATTTAAGCCACAAGGAAGGGCTTGCTTGCCCCCTCTTCCTTGAAATTTTAGCATGGGACAATCTCTCACCATATGACCACTCTTCCCACAATGAAAGAAACCATCCGTTTCCACAAGAAACGTGCTCTCATGTTTCTTGCCACACTTGGCACAAGTAGGCCTTGTCATAGAAGATCCACTACTATTGCCTCCTTGAGGCTTAGGGTTAGGCACACCTTTTGTGATTATATATTGGGTTTTTGAGCTATAAATTGTGTTTTGGCACTGTTTTTGTGGATATTTGAGCTTGTGGCTCCTTGTTTTAATTGTAAATATTTTTGGACCCTTCCAAAAAAAATTGTGCCACCTCTTGACCGTGTTTGAATGTGGTTGTTCTCTTGAAAATTTGAGTATCGGTTTTGATCAGTACAGATGACTTGAATAGTGCTCATAATCGAACAAAAATCAATATGCGGCTACAATGAGGCCAAATGAAGTTGCATAGGAAATATGTGAGCTTTTTGCATCTTGTTATGACTAGCCGGTTATCTAATGAGTCTCTTGTGATGAGCATTGCACACTAGCAAAAGTGTGGAGTCTTGTTTGACATTGGTGTCAAGGCCTTGTGTGATGAGCTTACCGTGAACCATGTTGGATGATAGAATTTTCCCCATTGGTCCGGTCGACTAAGTGATGCAATCTCTTGAAATGATCTTAGGCAAATTTGAAGAGTGAAACAATTTGACATTATACCTCTTTTGTGGCCAACCTTTTGAGTATGTGAACATTGTTGTAACACCTTTTGAGCCTTACCCTTTTCTTGGAAGAAACTTGATGCAAATTGTGACCTTTCTTTATCCATTACCCATAATCCTCATGACTTGTGGTTAGTTTTAATAGCCAACTTAGGCCAAAAGCCTAAGTTGGGGGTGTGGTGAAAAGAGAAGGTAAATCAAGAAATGCAAAGAAGTCCTATTTGACCCATGGTTGTGAAAAAGATGGAACCCCCCATACAAAAAAAGAAAAAAAAGAGAAAAAGTTTGAAATAAAGTTGCAAAAGAAAATGGGGTGTTCGGTATTTCATGGAAAGTAAATAATGGGGTGACTTGTGAGCATGAATGAGAATGATGAAGAAAAGGAAAGAAAGTGTTGTTCATATCATATTACATGAGGATAGCAACCACTGAGCCTAAATGACCATACCTTTGCACTCAGCCCCGTTACAAGCCTTGAAAAGACCTTTTTGATCTTGAGTGAGCTGAAACAAGTGTTGATTGGAAAATAAGGGCAAACCTAAGGGTGGAGTCATGCATATGTTCATCTTTGTGAGTGTGAGTGTTGATGATGATTCCAGAACTATGAATTATTGAAGCATTGTGTGTGAATATGGAATCATTCTTTATGTGAGGGCATTTGAGTACCTTTGTTGAGCTTGAACTTGCATTTGAAGCAAGTATTGTGAACTTGAGAATCTTTGATAATGGTGAGTCACGACTTTAATCTTTCTGTGCAAAAAATGATCCTTGCATGAGTAAGTTGAGTCTTTTTGTGTGCATTCATGATTGAGTCTTCTGTAGCACTGTTTGAGACATCCTTTCTGAACTACTGAACTTGAGTTTTATTTGAGGACAAACAAAAGTTTAAGTTGGGGGTGTTGATGAGTCCACGATTTGGACTCATTCAAAACTTTATTTGGATAGATTTTCTGTCCTCAAATGCTTCTTTTGTGCCAATAAATGATGTAAAACTATTGATTTCCAAGTATTTGGATTGAGGAACAAGCATGGACACTAATTTGCAAAATGGAACGAGTGAGCTCAAAGAAAGAAAAAATAAAGGCATGGTGATCGTTGAGTCTCCTTGGCGAGTCGCCGAGTGGCCATTTGACCACCTAAAGTTGGCCAAACTCTGAAGGAGAAAATCAAGTTGGCGAGAGAAAGGAGCAGTCGGCATGTCACCAAGTGGTTCTGCGATGCAGTGTTGGATCGCCCTAAGTTACAGAACTTGAGGATGCTGAAGGCTAAAGAAAAAATGGAACTGACCAAAGGGCAGATCACCGAGTTGATTGGCGATCCAGACTTACAACACCGAATGACCCTTCGCAACATATTTTTGGCGACTATAAATACATTTTTGAACATTTTAGTTTGGTATCAAAGTTTTTATCATATCAAATTTTATTCTGAACATTCATGAGAGTATCGAGACAATATTTTCCCTTGGCTTTGAAGAATTGAAGTTTTCCATTTTTGAGAAATTTGAAGTTGGGCGTTGAGATTCTTCCATTTGGACCTTCATAAAGACGAAATTAATCTTACCTAGTTGATGGAAACAAAATTTGGTGACGATTTCTATCTTTTTATGATGTCTAGCTAAAACCCTAATTCTTGGGTGTGATTATGTGATTATGGGATGATTTTGCTTATGGGTATTGCTAATTGATAGTTTAAATGTTGTTTTGAAGTGATTTCAATCAGTAATTGTGGTTAAAATTAAAGGGTTGTAGTTGCAAATGCAATTCTACCTTTGTGTTTTTGGCTTGCTCGAGAGAGAGGCTTTAAAACCAAGATTACTGAATTGATGGTCCGTGGGTATTGGGTTGTTATGGGTTCAGCTCTAGAGTGTGAATCCTAAATCCTTTCCACACATTTAGCTCGAGAGAGTGAATGGACTAAAGCATAGGTTGTTCTTATTTGCTTGCTTGTTGGTGTTTGAGAGAAACCAACTTGATTCGGGGTAAATTGTTCGAGAGAAAGTTTATCTCCACTAAAGTCTAGCTTATTCACTGGTTTACAACTATTTACTAACAGTTGCAATTACCCATTTGTCTATATTAGCCTATAATCGAATCACATCCCAAGAACCCGTCTCATTATTGTTATTTCTTGTTATTTGTTGTTGTTGTAGCTGATAGTTAAAACCAAAACCCCCTGTTATTTGACATTCGTGTCACCCCTTAATTTGAATTATGTTTTTCTTCGATAATGTCTATTCCTTTTATTGACTTGAACATACTCGTACTTACCTATTGAATCTTAAAGAGGTACCACTCCATGTGGGATTCAACCCCAACTCATTTAGTTGAGTTACTATACTGACTAGCAATCGTTAACACTTAGAATTGGATGAAATATCCTGATAAGTAAAATCACTTCTCTGAAAAGTCAAAACCTTTTGAACACTACAACATTTTAGGCCTACGGCCACCCCAGTAGAGTGTAGCCTAAACTAGCAAAAAGTGTGGTCTTTGATAAAAGGCTATACTTTTGGACTTTAAGCAACACTTTTTAGGGGGTGGCTTAAAGAAGCGTAACCTTTGACATTAGGCAACACTTTTTAAATGTCGCCATCACATCTACACTTATAAAGCGTAGCCAAAGAGGTATAAGGGCACACTTTGTAGTGATACATTAGTGACACCTTTTTTTTATTATACTACACTTAAAAGAGTTGCATTTTCTTTGTTATTGGTCACACTTAAAAAGTGTTGCCTTTTATATCTCATCTAGAGCAACACTTATAAAGTATAACTTTTCTTATGTACAAGATAACATTGGACGTCCTACAACAACACTTTTGAAGTCTAGCAATGTAGTGTAGAATTTTGTAGCCACAATTTTTTCTTTTTAAGAATAATAATTTTTATTTGCATATATTCAATAATCACATAATTATATATACAAGTGACCTAAAGCACAAAATTAACTAATAATTAAATCGAAGCTATATATTTCAAATAAACTTCGAGAAACATGTTTGTACAACCAATACTTAGAAATTGATTGCTTAAAGATCTCTACTATCAATAAATTCCACAAAACCAAATGAATTCAAACATATATGACAATACTACAAAAACTCTTCATCGTTCACTACAATAGATCGAGTTTACTTCTGGCCACAATTCAAATTCAATTATCGGCATTTTCCTGCACATTCAAAATAAAATTATAAGTTAGTGAAATAAATCATGTATTCTAATATGCTTAAATTCACAGTAAGCCAAACCAATTCATGATAACAATAAAGATGTGGAAATGCATAATTGGAGAGTATTCACTATAAGCCAACCAATTCAAAAGTGGACTCCTACTTTTAGGCCTGAGGAGGAAACACCTATAGTCCCTATTTGGATTTCTCTACCGGACCTACCTTGGCATTGCTATCACAAGGACATCTTGTCAGCCTTATTGAGCCCTATTGGCAAATTTTTGTACTTGGACACTGCTTCTATCCAAAAAACTAGAGAAAGTGTTGCTAGGGTCAAAGTCCAAATCGATCTTACCAAAGAGAGACCACCTCATGTGTGGATGGGGTTGAATGAAGAAAATCTCAACATAGGGAGGTGGCAAACTATTGAATATGAGCATATTTCGGATTATTGCATGTATTGTAAACACCAAGATAACTTGTTACATGTGTGTATGATTAAGCAAAGAGATGAAGAATTTTAAAAAATAAAAGAGTTTGAGGCTGATAGGAAGAACAAAAACCAAGGGGAACATGGCAAACAAGATTCCAGAAAACTGCAAATGCAATACACAAATAGAGAGGACGGAAACACCAGTTCACAATACCAGAAGCACCAAAAACAAGGAAATAATAACAAGCCAGCTGATGAAGATTGGCAGACTCAGAAGAGGAAAGCTTACAGGCCAGTTCAACCTACCATGGACAGACCAAAATCTCCTAAGGAAACATTACAGCAGTAGCTGACTCATCACACATGTATGACTACTAATTCTGCACTCCTTACTTCTAATAATCTCATTGATCTTTCTATGCAGGATCAACGAAACAATCAAGAAGGAGCTGAAAATCAGAATTCAAAAAATAAGGATACAATGGAGACACAAATTAATAGTAAGTCAACCACTAACTTACCTTCCACAGCCAACCAATTGTCAAATAATTACGACAAGGAAAAAATATAAAAAAAATTGAAAATCAAAGCAAAAGGATCACAGGTATTGACTTTACTACTCCCCTACCCCAGGACCCCCTTGTTAATTATTTGGATGAGGCTATTGAAGTTATTGGAGGGTTGGAAGGAGGGTGTCAGGAGAATACAACTAATTTGCAGGATGGGGTATCCAAAGGTGGGAATATGTCTCATGCTGGGCATGAGAACACTCACATTGAACATAGTCTAGACCATAGAGCCCCTACTACCCCTCAGCATCACATTCAGAATAAACAACAAGTTCCAGACAGGTCTCAAGTTAATTCTACAAGTCAGGGTCAAGTGCAGAAAATTCAAGAGAACAATGATAGTATTTTAGGGAGGCAAGATCTTATTACTCCTACGAGTGAAACAAAGAAGAAGGATCATCCAGGCCCTACAGGTGATAACAGTCAGCAGAATGGGAAAGATAATGATCAGACTCCTTCTAACAACAAATCAAAAGGTAACCCAAGCAAGAAAAAAAGAAAAGCAATTAAAAGAAGACAACCAAAAAAGGTTGAGCTACAGGGTACCAAAGTACAGGAAAGACAGATTCCTAGAAACAAGAACAAGCTGCAACAGGATGACAACTCAAACCACATCAGAACAGAGCTTAACTAGCACAAGTGAAAACAAACTCACTCACAAAAATACAAAAAAGTCTCTAACCTTCCAAGAAATCTAAAAGGGACAACTTTAAATATGAGAATCAGTTTAAGCAATGAAAACTAAAACCAACTCTCACAACAACCATCACAGTTCAAAGCAGTAAAACAACAAGGGGGGAAAGTACACAACTACAACCCAAAATCACTAGAGTCCTCCTTCAATACAATACAACACTCATACAACTAAAAATATAAAAAATAAAATTGGTATAAAAGCTGAAAGGAGACAATGAGTGACAAAAACAAAGTAGAGACTGAACTTTCAAAGATTCAAGATAGTAAAATAAGTTCAAAATTTCTTTACCAAGAACACCAGCTCAACTAGAAGAAAAACAATATGCAGAATATTAACAGAGAATGTGAAATACAAAATACCTTTTGAAGAACCTAATCATGAGCTGACCCTGAAGAATGTGGATGATTTGTGCCTCTTACAGCTTGTGCGCTACTTCCATCAACAGGTGAAGCAAGGTTAGATCCAACACACCCTCGTATATCTTGAAAATTCAATCCAGGGTTTATTTGCAGAAATTGAGTGAATAAATGTCGCATTTCTTCTAACAATTCTTCCTTTAGAGAAGTGATTTCATTGGCATGCTTTTATTTTAGATTCTTAATTTCCTCATCTTTCTTTAAAGAACTTGTTGTCACTGATCTACCATAGCACCTAAGTCGACCAGGATGCTCCTTTCCAAACACTGCCCTAAATGCATCATCAGTTGTTTCCCCAGAATTTTGGCGATTCTGAAGTTCAGCCTGTTGAATAAAATTGGCATCCATAGTGAACTGTAAGTACTATTTCATTTCCAGTCCTATGATATCGATCAAGAACTAAAAAAAATTAACAACTTTTCCTAGCAAACAATTCAGTGACATCGACAAAGAACTGATATCTCCTCGCACTTTTACAAGAAGAATAAGAAGAAGAATAAGACATACGTGATAAAATTCAATGGAGTCAAACTCCCCACAATATATAAATTTTAATTCTGAATCAAATTCACTACTAATCCTCTTTAAAAAACTTACTATTGCAACTTGGGTATCAGCCTGGATTTCCTTTCCCATCTTGGTATGAGTTGCAATAAACATTTCAGGCTTTGATGGTTCTTCATTGTTGTCTTTGGCTGCACGCTATAGATTATGTCAAAAGAAATTTTAAAAAAATCAATACGTTCAAATAAAGTACAAAAAAATAAAATTCAGATTCTTGAAGAAATGTCAGCTAAGTATTACTAATGCCACACGTACTCTTGCAAAATTAATAGGTCCCATTTGATGCCTCCACTTTTGTTTTTTCCTATTTTGAGTGTTCATCTCGCATATGGCCTATTATTAAATAAAAAGAGATAATTGAATTGATAAATGAAAAAAAAAGGAAGAATAGATATGATGCAAAATATGTCAATGAGTAGAAATGCAGTATTTTAGCCTCACTTGAACAATTGGGTGTCAATACTCAATCAGCTGGAAGAATTGAATATCTGGAATGCCATCAGGACATTTTGCTAGCATATCCTCAAGGGTACTGTTTTTATCAAAAAAAATCTCTTTAATTTTTTGCTTGTGTCGCCTCCAAGCAATCCAAGACCAGTCGTCACCCACTTCTTTCCTTATACTGGAATTAGAAATTCGGACTATGCAAAATAAAATATATTTAGCTTCAGTAAGTAAAAATAAATAATCATTTGGCACCGCATGCCAACTAGTATACATCAAGCTGATGAATCTAGGATTCCTTGCAATTGTTCATATAAAGTTGCTTAGTTCTGACACTATCTTATTACTTTTTCCCATTGCTTGTCCTTTATCAAATGTCACTTCCTTTCTTTCTTCCAAATTTCTTGCGTGAATATCCTTACATGTTGTTTGTCGTCGAACTTTTTTTGGCTTCAATATTTCTAGATTGATGTAACAGAAAGGAAATAAGATATTTCTTTTATAACGAGTAATAAATCTTACAAGGTTTAAGACATACATTTTGTACTACAATCAATGTCAATTTACTCTTCTACATCACATTCATCTCCACCGAGTTCTTCTTGATCCACAAGATCATCCAATCCTTTATTGTGTTCATTATTAATAGGAACATGCATAAATTTGACATCAGCTATTGTGTGGTTATCACATTTTGTTTCATCATCTATACGTATCCCTTGATTATACTGAAACTGATCAAGACTATTAGCTGGTATGACCGACTTCCTCTTTACCTGCTTGCAATTCGGTAGATCATGAATATCATTTTCATTGTGTAACTGTTGCTTATCCAAAATCTGATCAATACTGGTGGCCGGTCGGACCGACTTCCTCTTCACCTGTTTGAAGTTCAGTAGATCCTCAATATGATGTTGTACCTCTCCATTACCTAGTGTTGTTCCAGTCACATGTACTGAAGCAGTAGCACCTTCCTTGAATGACGTGTGAAACCTAGAGTTATTCATAGGAAGTTTAATTCCTTTCTCTTGAATGGACTCTCCAGATTGAAATAACCTTTGTTTAGTTTGACCTTTCCCTGCAATCATATGTGAAGTTCTAAGCTCTTCCCTTGAAGACGATTGAATTACTAATTTGTGCCCAAGCAATCTACTATTTCCTTGTTGTGGAATGAAATCCTCAGAATTCTTTCTTTTATGTGGTATTGGTGCCTGCTCTTTCTTAGCTCTATCATTGCGTTCAGTTTCAAGTTGTTCTCTCTTAATCTTGAATTTGTTGGCCAATTCAACACTTGATCGGTATTGCATATCAAATTCCAGATTCTTCAATGGACTTTGAGCTTTGTTTGGATGCGAACCCATTTTTCTTTAGTATTGTTGATTGATTCATTCTTCTCGCTTTGTTTTAATCTCTTTGATTTCTTTCCCTGTAGTAAGTAAACCTACAAAATAATAAGGTTCATTAAAGTGAAAAAAGTAGCAGCAATATAATTTTGATATAAGGTTGATAGATGACTATAGGCAACATTGCTTGGAATTCTATTGATGAAGTAAAAAGATGTTAAAACACACTGATACTAGAACTTTACTACATAGACTGATTTATAGCAACTGTTTAGCATAGTCATTAGTACTCCTAAATCCATTCTGATGACTCCTAGCAGATGGTGGTACATTAGTGTTCAAGCCATATATGAAGGTTCCTTGAGCTTGCATTTCAATACCTACATACGTTTGCACATCTATCACATCATATGCAGCCTAGATGCCTCACTATAAGTTTTTTTCTTAGACTTGAAGTCAGGTGGATAGCTTATTAGTTTGAAACATTGGCTTCCCTATGTCATGTGCATCTGTAGAACTCACACGCTAACTCTTTCCAGAATTTCCAACTATTTAGAAGTTATAGAAAAGCTCAACTCTTTCCAGAATTTCCAGCACTGTATTATAGAAGATTGCAGCAGCTATATAAGAGTAATTGGTAATAGCAGATTGCAACAACTGAGTTTCCAGAATTTCCAATATTTCCAACACTGTATAATATTGCAGCAGCTGAGTTTCCAGAATTTCCAGTACTGTATAATAGCAAATTGCAGTAACTGAGTTTCCAGAATTTCCAGAACTTCCAGCACTGTATATACTGTAAAGTTATTCTATAACCTGTACAGACACAATATCCTAGCAGGGAAGCTGGAGCCACAACTAAACTTATTCTATAACCTGTACAACCATTCAGATTAGCAGTGACAGCCTGTGCAAACAGTATAAGTTGTTATCATGGATTTTCTAATTCTTGGTGATCAGTTGTACTCTGGAGGGTCAAAAATTAAATTTTTAAAAGTAACTTATATAGTGTATAAAGTTCAGTTACTTTAATGCGACAAGATAGTTTATGAGTATACTATCTCACTTGCTTACAATATGTAGTCCATACAAACTGTACTAAAATAAATTCAAACAAAATCAGGACCTAGACAAACTATTTTTTATCAAATTGAACATTAGAACTTGAAGCCTCATAGTATCAGATAGCATTTGAGAACAATCAGACGGAGATATACAATGACTAAGTTAAAAGATGCTCAAAAGAGAACTGAGCCACACTCGGAGAGAAAGGTAAACAACTAGATTTTACAACCCCATTTCTAGAACCCAGAACACATAGCAGGCACACTTAAAATTGCGACTGAATGAACTACAAACCATCTTGAACAAACTAAAAGGAGACTCATTTAACTTTAAGAAAATAGATCAAATGACATCAACTAAGAAACTGATACAAACTAGCAGCTCACTATTTCAGTGACAACAATGCATAACACTCTTGGTCTGAAACAAACAAGGAAAAATTAAAGGTTAATAATTGTACCTCTCTCGGAGCGACGAACTTGGGACATCGACAAAACCAGGAGCGACTTCAAACTACAGCGATCACTGTTCTACCTCTAATGCCTACTGTCTGATAGTAAAAGGAAATAAAAAGGTATATAAATAACAAACAGTCAAATAAAACAATATTCAGCTAGAAGTACAGGTTCCTCAATAAAATAATAATTAGATAAGAAGCCAACATAAATTACTTAACCAAACAAAAATTGGGCGCATGAAAAAAACCAACAGAATACTTAAACATTGTAGAGATCTAATATTCAATTCCACATATTAGATATCTTAATGTGTTTGTACCAAAAAAACAATTAAATTACAAAAACAGTAAGTGAGCATTATATGGTCATCACAAAAATAATAAAACTCATGGTGCGTCATCTTCAAACTCTTCTTCAGACTCATCTTTAAACTCATCGTCAGACTCATCTTCATACTCATTTTCAGACTCATCTTCATACTCATTTTCAGACTCGTCTTCAAACTCATCTGCAGACTCATCTTCAAACTCCTCTTTATACTCGACGTCAAATTGTTGAGTAAAAAATTCCTCCGAAGGCACATCAATAATTGTTTCTAGTACATCAATCCTTGTTAAGAGTATTTCACCATTATCTTTTGGTATAGATGGTCCTATCAAATGTTCAGATGGCTCATTTTCATAACTTTGTGGGAGATAATATTCAACTTCATCACCCATGATAAACAAGTCTCTCAGAATAGTCTTCATAACATAATGTCTATCTTTATCATATGGATCTTTCACATAAAAGCATTGGTGTACTTGAGATCCAAGCACAAAAGGCTCTTCCTGAGAGCATCTCTTGTTAAAATAGACATAAGTAAGGCCATAAGCATCATTTTCAACCTCATACCAATCACACTTAAATAGAACAACCTTAAAATGACAGTAATAGTCTAATTCAATAGTATCAACTATTCTGCCATAATAAGTCAAATCTGCAGCAATTGGATTTTTATCCTTTGAGCTTGCAAAGCTTGTAGTTGAGGCAACTAGTGTAACACCACTATTTTGTGTTTTACACCTTGCATCACACTGCCTAATATGGAATCTATATCCGTTGATGAGTTACCCAAAATATCTTTTTGCAATGGAATTTGGTCCTCTAGACAATTGTTTTATCAAATCAGGCACATCCTCTTGCAATGCACGAGTTTCAAACCATTGAGAGAATTTTTGACAATGATTCTTGGCCTTGTTCAATTTAGATCTTCGTGGCTGATTATTAACCTCTTGCTCATGCTCTCTACACAACATGTACTTTTTTTTGTTAAAACAATAAATAAAATAAGTTAAAAATTAATTGTATAAAAGAATACTATATTCAAATTAAGGTACCTAATATATTTTTGAACCTCGTCACAATTTCCCAATAAGTATGCATGTGCCTGACTTAGTGACTTGTTATCTAAAATGAATGGATCAGTTTTCTTTGCTCCTAAAGGAACTCCTTTGTTAGGAAACAAACTCACACTTTCTGCATCACTTAGGTCACATTCATCATTATTTTGGGCTCTTCTGTTAAATCAGGTATGCGCACCCCCATGCAGATATTTAGAGAATAAATTCATACAATCTATTCTCACTCGTGTCTCTGCTATGCAACCTTCTGGATAACGTCTGTTGCGGATATATGATTTGAATGCACCCATTTCTCTTTCAGTGGAATACATCCATCGATTTTGAACTGGACCTCCTAATCTCACTTCATTCGCCAAATGGATAGGCAAATGAATCATTATATCAAAAAATGAAGGAGGAAAAATTTGCTCCAACTGATTTATTGTTTCTATGATCTCTAATTCTAAGCAATCCAGTTCCTCCAATGTGATTACTTTTTAACACAAACGACCGAAGAAGGAACTATGACGAATCAAAGGAATAGCCACATGATCATGAAGAATGCTTTTAATTGGTATAGGAAGCAAGTAATGTAACGTGAAATGAGCATCATGGGTTTTATAATTAGACACTTTTCTTTAATCCAAGTACACACACCTAGATATATTGGAGGCACTACAATCAGGTAGCTTGGCTGTCTTTAAAACCCGACAGAAAATTAATTTCTCTCCCTTTGTCATTGAGAAGCACGCCTTTGCAAACTTTGTTCTCTTACCATATTCTGTATCTTTTGGATGAAGGTTCTTCCTGATTCCCATATCTTTCAAATAATACCGGGCTTTTGCATGATCCTTTGTTTTGCCAGAAATATCCAAAAGAGTTCCAAGTATGCTATCAACTATGTTCTTCTCTATGTTCAGTACATCAAGGTTGTGGCGCAACAAGTTGTGCTGCCAATAAGGTAATTCAAAAAAAATTGACCTTTTTTTCCATGGGCCATCATTTGATCTCTTTCTCTTCTTTCCAAACACATTTTCAAATTCATGTAAGTTATTAAGCACATCAGTTCCCTTTAAGAAAGGTGGAGGAGGCCTGAATTCAATTTTTCCATTGAAAGATCTTTTGTTAGATCTCCATGGATGATCCATGGGTAGAAAAACACGATGATCCATATAAAACATTTTCCAACTATGTTTAAGATAGCTAGATTAGTGCCATAGTTACAATAAGGGAAAGCAAACTTTCCTTTTGTACTCTAACCAGATAACATAGCATATGCAGGAAAGTCATTGATTGTCCACATAGGAGTTGCCCGCATTTCAAAAGTTTGATTTCTTGAAGCATCATATGTTTCAAACCCAGAATCCCACAATAATTTTAACTCATCTATCAATGGTTGCAAGTAAATATCAATGTCATTTCCAGGTGATCACGGCCCAGGTATAAGTAAAGAAAGTATAGAATATTAAGATTTCATGCACATCCAACGCGGCAGATTATACACCATCAACATAACTGGCCATGTGCTATGTGATATACTTATGGTTTTAAATGGATTGAATCCATCACTTGACAAGCCAAGTCTCACATTGCGACACTGTAGTGCGAAATCTGGATGCAACCTATCAAAATCATTCCATGCTAGACCATCAACGGGATGACTTAACTTTCCATCTTTAGAACCCTCCTCGTCATGCCACCTCAACGAATCTGCCGTCTTTGAGAACACAATAGCCTTTTGAGTTTAGGAATTAATGGAAAGTGTCTCAAAGTCTTTGCTGAAACTCGATGTTGTTTTTTTGAAGGCTCAAGCTCACTATCAACTTTAGGAGATTTAATATATCGTGAAGCTCCACAAGTATGAAAAAATTCATCATCCTCATGATCATTCCTGAAGAACATGCAATCATTGGGACATGCATCAATTTTCTCATAATCAAGATCAAGATTCTTAACCATAGACTTGGTTGATTGTAAGACGGAGGAATGTTCAACTCGGAGATCGCCTCTTTTAATAACTCTAAAAGAGAAGTGAATGATTCATTACTCCATCCATGTAGACACTTCAACAAATATAAACGAAGTGTGAATGATAATTTACAGAATCCTGTACAACAAGGATATAATTCTTGGCTTGCCTCTTCAACTAAGTTATAGAATTTCTTGAAATCTTCATTTGGACCATCATAAACTCCTTCTGCCTGTGCAACATCTCTAAATTGATCATTCAACAACCCATCAATATCATCACGTGAGTAATCCATATCATCGTCAACATTCAACTTGATATCCAATTCCCCGTGATTGATCCATCTATTATAGCCTTTAACAAATCCATATGCATATTAGATGATCATACACTACATTCCTTCAAGTCCAACGAATATTACAACATTTTGCACATGGACACTAGATTTCCTCTCCTTGAGGATCTCCATAAGAGTAAGCAAAATCTAGAAATGATTCAACACCATCAATATACTCTTTGATATACCTTGCTAAATTTATCCAATCCTTGGATGGGATATTTGAATTCCTAGAAGAATATATCAATATTTAATCTTACAGTAACAATCATTAAATCATTAAATACTTCACAAATAAGTTTTAAAATTCACGAGTAAGTTATCAGAATCATGTGTTATGAGATGATAAAAGTTTCTTACCTAGTCATGACACTTGTGCTATGCCAAATCAAACCTTGAGCCTCCACAAATGTTTTTGAATGTTGATGATACTACCAAGGAAAAATAAGTAAAATTAATAGGATAGACACAATTAAGAAAGAAAGTAAATAAATAGAATTCAAATGATTAAAAGTTAAAGTTTTGTGAGTGAATTTAGAGCCTTAGAGCTTTTAGAGTTTTTTAAAACTAAGTCCAAAATTTTAAAATCTCATTCTTGTGCACATCCAATCAGAGAAGTATCAAACATTTAATACCATGTTTAAACATTCAAGCAAACATTCCTATGATCCTATAATAGATAGTCGATCAACAGCTTATGAAAGTCGCTTTGTATTAGTAATACAATAATTTTTGAAATTTATTGTCTTAGTAATACAACAGTTTCCAAATTTGACACTGTATTAGTGACACAATAGTTTTTTTAAGTTTCTCTATATCATTGATACAACAACAGATACAAAGCGAATTGTTGTATCAGTGATACAAAACGAACTTCAGAAATTCTTGTAATACCAGTACATAGAGAATTTTAGAACTGTTGTATCAGTGATACATGGACAAAGTATTTTTTATCCTTCCCTTTTGTGGTGAATGTTCTGTGAGTTTTTTAGCTTCTCCACATTTTGATTTAACTAGTTTTGTAAAGCCCTTGGCGGGTAAGCATATGAGAAATGGAGAACACATGGTAGGTTTTGATTGTTGATTGGGAAAAAAAGAAGGAAGAAATGCTAAAAGGCTGGTCCGTTTTTGCTGGCTATTGAAGTGCAGAAACACAATGACAAGCGAATGTCTGGTGAGCACACAACAAGTTGTGCTATCCCATGTTCCTTAATAGTGGGATGTACCTTTTATTATAGCTGCTCAATGTAGTCTTTTTGTTGTTCATTGAAGGGAAGAAGGCATCATCTTTCAATCTACTGGTTTTGTGGTGATTTTGGTTAAGTTTTAACTTTAATTTATGAAGAATTTCGTAGCGTGTTTTTATTTTATGTACATCCTATATGTTCTATTGTGCACTTCTAGTTCTCTTACACATTCAATAACACTTATATTTATGAAGCTTAAAAGATGAGGATATATCTTCTTATGTTTTAACCCGTGCGGCCGAGTAAGCACATCAAAACACCAAAACAGAAAAGTATTTTGAATCTAAGTCAACACCGAAATGATACTTGAATCTAATTCAACACCAAAAACTATATCATGAGAAACTCAAGTTCATATAAGTAGACCATCAGCCAAAGTATTTTATGAAATTTAGCAAGTATTTCATCATGTGTTTCTTGAGCATTGATTTTTTATTACACCAGGTAGTACCCCTAGTGTTCAGAAAGAACATGGTTAGCACCACCAGTAAAGCCAACAGGCTTCTGGAGCAATGATTCCTTATCAGTCCAAGTTTATCAAGGACAAAGTCCACTAAATACCACATCAATGAGAACCAGGTATTGCCAAATCCATAGAACAAGAAAACAACACAGGTGACTTGAAAAAATCAACAAAGAGACGTGATTTTCAGATATTGCATGGTTATCCATTTGAAAACAACTTTTTACACAAACTTGACCAAATTTCTTAGGCTTCAAATGTAGTTACTGGTGAATTTTACAAGTTTAGATAAGAAAAAACTTGGATTTTTTCTTGAGTCATGTAAAACAGTCTGGACCAAGGCATTTAGACCTACATTTTTTTTAGTCATGTAAAACTGTATATACCAAGGCATTCCAGCCAGCTACATGATCCTTTTTCTTAGTGTTTATAGAATATCAATTCACAACAATGCATTGCTCAATTACTATCTGGATAACTGATGATATGGTGACCGTCACTATGCCATTGACTTAATAAAGGAAATGGATAGCATATCAAACATCTATGGTGAGAGAGTAGAAACTTTCACATAATTTAGATTCGAGAATCCATGTTCAACCTTCAAACCATAAAACAGATATCCAAATAAGTACTAGGTTATATCGAGTAATTCCTTTACTTTTTTTGGTGTACACCTTAGATACTGGGACAAATCATCTTTTCTAAATCGATTACTTGAAGTGAAGAATCAAACTTCTAAACTTTCATGTAATGTATTGGTTAGATACTTATTTGAACTCAAGGTATATTCACTGTAAGAGTTCAAAATCGATTACGTGAACTCAAACTTCTAAACTATCATGGACGATTTCAGCCTAAATCGGCTTATAAGCCTAATAAAAAATAAATTCTCAAGTGAAGAATCAGCCCAGTTATACTTATTTAGTGATTAATGCTCAGGGTAAAGAATAAAATCGATGAAGCTAAAATACGAGCTACACTCCCAAAAATCAACTGATGAAGCTAAAATACGAGCTACACTCCAAAAAATCGTATAAAAAAATACAAGAATATCAAAACCCTAAAGCTAAAATTAAGACTTTCAAAGATAGAATTTCTTACCTGATAAACCCTATTCCAACAAAATCATGTTTTCAGCGAGAACTATGATGTAAATCGTGTCCTTCAGTGAGAATATCTTCAGCTCTTCAGCTAGAAATCTATCTGAAATTGTGTTCTTCAGTGAGAAATTTGAGACAAAAGCGTGACAGAGAGACTTAGCTTCAGTTCATCTTGCCAACAACCCCAAAGTAATCAATTCCTTCTTATTCTCTTATTCTAAACACAAAACAAAAAATCAATCAATAACAAGAAGACTGTTTTTGGTACTTACGCTTGACAAAATCGGTATCGGAGAAGAGAATCGGTATCGGAGAAGATGACTCCAGCTATTCAGTTCTTCGATAAGTTCAACTCTTCAGCTCAGTTCTTCCGAGAAAGAGATCATAGCATGTTTTTCTCACAAATGTTTTATGTATTATTAAAATTAATGTTTTATTAGTTATTATTTTTGGCCAATAAAAATGGGAGGGAGAGTTAAAAATGTTGGAGGGAATATAATATTTTAGTGAAAATTTTAAGGACACACTTGTAATGTGTTGTTTTTACAATTATAAATATAGGACGTTTTAAAAGTGTGGCCATATATGTTAATAGTTGTTGTCAATTATATCATATTGCAAAAATACTTACAAAGTGTAGCTTATACCATTAAAGAGTACACTTTTCAAGTGTTGCCAATATAAAGTGTAGCTAAAAGTTAAAAACTTGGGCTACGCTTTGAAAGCGTCCCCAAAAATATTTAAGGCAACACTTTACAAGGGTTGTCCAGAATTAGTGTGGCTGTAGACCTAAAATATTGTAGTGGAAAAAGGCACAACTCAACAGAAAAGGCACAACCCTTTAGAAAAGTCACAACCCTTGGAAACAATCACAACCCTTCGGAAAAGTCACAGCTCATAGAAAAAGTTCCAACCCGTCAAAAAAGTGATCACAACCCTTTGGAAAAGTCACAACTCATGGAAAAGGTATCCACTTTCAATATAATAAAACTAATTAAATTAAATTAATATATACAATAAATTGAGTGTTTTTAGTTGGGGGTATTATAGTAATTCAACATTCAAGTTTGGGAGTTCATGCTTTTAACGTAGTATAGATATAGATAGATATAGATAGTTAGATATAGATAGATAGAGATAGATAAATTCATTATAGTAGTTAACTCCTATTCATCTTAAATTTGTAAAAGCATAGTTTCAAAACATGTGTATTACATGTGTCTATCAAATCATTTGTACATAATCTTATAAATAACATCATACTTTGTACAAATTCATTCGCTAAAGTTTGAATGGACCTGAATTTTGAGAAAAAACATTTGTGTGGCTAAAAATTATCTCATTAAGAGTAAATTAGAATTCCTAATAAAATTGCTTCTAGATATTTAAGTTTCTCTTTTGAGGGGGAAACAATAAGAAAGTTACGTAACTACAAGAGTAAAATAAATCATATAGTATTCTAATGTAGGAGAGAGAGGTATATTAACACTTTTTACTTTTATAAATAAAGATTTTTATATTATGATCATCTTATTGAAACTTATTTCAAATAGTTAGAGAATTTTTTAGTTTGAGCTGGTTTTGAAATTGTGAAAATTTAATTTCATTAATGTCATTTATATTTTTATTCATTCATATAAAAAACTCTATGGCTATAACTACAACAATGGTAAAATTTGTTACAGATTAATTATAAATAAGATGCATATTTAGTTCCATAATTTGTATTCAGTTTTAAGATTTTGAATCACTTCATTCTTTTCAGATGCTTCTTTTAGAGTTAATAAATATATTTTTATTGTTTAATCTTTTTCGACTTAGATTTTTTTTTAAATAATAATTTCATGACATTTGTATTGCATGTGTATATCAAGTCATTTTTACATAATCTTATAAATAACTTCATAATTCATACAAATTAATGCGGTGTTGTTTTAATGGACATGATGTTTAAGAATAAATATGTGGCAAAAAATCATCTTATTAAGGGAAAATTAGATCATTCAGTAAAATTGCTTATAGATATTAAATTTATCGTTGTGAGGGAAACACATTAAGTTAGGTTACGTAATAACAAGCGTAAAATAAATTAGATAGTGTTAGAAAGGAGGAGAGACATGTATATTAACCTTTGTCTCTTTTATAAATAAAGATTTTGATTTTACGATCAGAGCCTTAAAACTTCTTTCAAATAATTAATGTATTTTCAAATTCTTTTGGGTTTTGAGATTGTGCAAATTTAATATCATCAATATCAGTTATACTTTTATTAATTCATATAGAAACTATAATGATATAACTACAAGAACAATAAAATTTGTTATTCATTTATTATAAATAAAAAGCATATTTAGCTCCACGTTGTTGTTCTCAGTTGTAAGAATTTGAATCATTTCATTTAACTGAGGTTCATCTTTTATAGTTAATAAATGCATTATTATTGTTAACTCCTATTCGTCTTAGAATTGGTAAAGACTAGTTTCAAGAATGTGTATTGCAAGTGTATATCAAGTCAATTGTACATAATCTTCTAAAAAAATTCATCCTTCATACCTATTCATGCGATTGTGTTTGAATGGACATTAAGTTTAATAGTAAAAATTTGTGTGGCTAAGAATTATGTCATTAAGGGGAAATAAGAACATTTAATAAAATTAATTAAAGATAGTAAAATTGTGGTTTGGAGGGAAAACATTAAATTAAGTTACATAACGACAGATATATAATAAATCAGATAGTATTTCAGTGGAAGAGAAAGAGAGAGATAGAGGTGTATTAACCATTTTAATTTTTATAAATAAAGATTTTGATAGATAAAAGTCGTGGAAATGATTGCACACATCTCGAGACCCCTAAATTGATATGTAATCCAAAATAATAGCCCTTACAAGACTCCCAAAGGGGAGTCTAGCCATAACTGATAAGAAAACAACAAAGAAGCTCCCAATACCAGGTAGCATATGTGTAATGAACATCTAATACATTTCTAGATTCTGAAATACATCTCAAGTCGTCGAAAAGAAGATTAAATATTCTAAGTGATAGATGGAAGCCAATGGCGATCCGAAAAGTAGGATCTCACCACTACTCTGAAAGAGAAATAACTTCTGGATTTACATAAATTAGACTGACTAAGTATAAGAGAGTAAACAAAATTAAGAAATAAACTATAAAATGTTTCCACCTGCACATAGTAAAGTCCCATTATAACATCATTTCCACCAATTTATATAACCACAACATGAATAAAGTATACACAAAAGGGTATAGATAAAACTCAAATCAACATATTAGCAAGTTACACAACACAACAAACTAGCCAGTGCAATGCTATGAGATTATGAAATGATAGAATGATATTGTTTTACCAGGGACATCGCACAACCTGTCGTATTCACCTTGTTGAGCTTTAGCTTCAAAAGAAAGGACACATGGGGCAGTTCATATACCAATATAATAATCTCACACTCTTATCAACTTTCCACGTAGCTCGTGGTGAAGGATATAAGTAAGATGTCAAGTTTTTTTCTCAAAATAAATTGTATTTCTCACCTTTCTCATATTGACGTGAAATGATATGTGATGTTTGCGTAATAAAGATACAACTTTCAATTCAAGTGTCTACGAACGTACAATAGTAATATAACCCAACCAAATGGGTTGGGGTCGAGTCCTAAGGGAGTGGTTGCAAGAATTAATAGAAAAATAAAATAAGTTCTAATCAATCATAGTTATAAACATTAACGATTAAAAACAAACTAAATCTAAAGGGTTGACACGAATGTCAATTATCAATGGGAGGTTTGAATTTAACTAATGACAAAAACAACACATTTATAAAGATGCGAGATAGGGAGACGTGATTCTTTGGATGTGATAGGAATATGGGATAAAATATACTATTGGGTAAATGCTATTGATAGTAAATCGCTGAATATCTGTAACTAGGCTAGACTTTAGTGGAAGTAAATTCGCTCTCGACCAATTTACCCTGAATCAACTCGATTTCTCTCGAACACCGAGTTGCAGCCTTTAAGCGCAACCTCCGCCTTAGCCCATTCACTCTCTCGAGCTGAATGTGTGGGAAAAAGCCTAGGATTCACTCTATCGAGCTGAATCCACGACGACCCAATAACCACCGGCTATCGATTTAGTAGTTTTAGTTTTAAAACCTCTCTCTAGAGCAAGCTAAAAACACTAAGATGAAATCGTATTTACAACTAAAATTCCATCAAGTTCAAATAAAACTAATAAACGAAATGGCATTTAAACAATAAGTATACTAACAATCAGCAATACCCATTTGGAAATTTAACCCATATTCACAAAATCACACCCCAAGAATTGGGGTTTTAGCTAGACATAGAGAAAGGAAACAAAATGATACCAAATCGAAATAACATCAACTGGGTATGATTTATATTCACTTCAAAAGAGTCTAGAATGAAGATTCTTGGATACCCACTTCCAATTTCTTGGAGTTGGAAGTCTTCAAAGCTTCAAGTTCAAGAACCATGTCTTCCAAAAACTCTAAGAACTAAAAACTGAAAATATTCTAAGTCTCAGTAATAATTCGCTACAACTTGATACTAAGCTACAAAATTAAATTGGTATTTATCATTTTCAAAAATTTGTGCTGCGAAGGATCATTCAGCGCAGTTAGTCGGGATCACCGATACACTCGGCGATTTGCCCTTTGGTCTGGTTCATCACCCTTCAGATTTTGCCTTAGGCATCTACGCGTTTCGATTCATTGGGCGACAATGAACTACTTCACGAAACAGCTCAGTGATGCACCGAATCCTCCTTTTTTCATCGCCAACTTGATCTTTTCCTCCAGGGCTAAGCACACTGAAACTTATGGCAAGTTTAAGGCCATTCGGCAACTCACCTAATTCATTAGGCGATCCTTAGGCCTTCTTTTCTTCGTTCTTTTCAGCCGCCTTGTTCCTTTTTTTCCAAGTAGTGTTCATGCTTTGCCTCAAACTCTACATACCTGAAACTTAACGATTTACATCAGTTATTAAGACAAAATATTCATTTGAGGACACTAAATCTATCAAAATAAAGCCCTGAATGAGTCCAAACTGTGGACTCATCAACACCCCCAACTTAAACTTTTGCTTATCCTCAAGTAAAACTCAAGTTCAGTAGTTCAAAAAGGATGTCTCAAACAGTGCTACACAAGACTCAATCATGAATGTACACAACAAGACTCAACTTACTCATGCAAGGATCAATTGGGTACTCAAACACTGAAGTTATGACACACCATTATCAAAGATTTTCAAGCTCACAATACTTGCTTCAAATGCAAGTTCAAGCTCAACCAAGGTATTCAACTGCCCTCTCACAAAGAATGATTCCATATTCACACACAATGGTTCAATCATTTAAAGCTCTAGAATCAAATACAACGCTCACACTCAGAAATAAGAACACAATGCAAGCTTTCACCCACATGTTTGTCCGTATTTTCCAATTGGCAATTGCTTCAGCTCAGTCAAGATCAAAAAGGTCCTTTCAAGGCTTATAATGGGGTTGAGTGCAAAGGTATGTTCATTTAGGCTCAGTGACTTT
Organism: Solanum chiquidenum; assembly: GCA_029582725.1. Lineage (NCBI taxonomy): Eukaryota > Viridiplantae > Streptophyta > Magnoliopsida > Solanales > Solanaceae > Solanum > Solanum chiquidenum. The sequence goes on along the minus strand of JAJOOS010005360.1, from coordinate 19,910 downwards.
CATCCTCATGAAATGTGGTGCTCACAACACTTCTTTTTCTCTTCTTTTATCATTTTCTTTAGTGCTCATAAGTAATCCTATTATTCACTTTCCATGGATTGTTCGGAAATCCCATTTCTGTTATTACTTTATTCCATGACTTTTTCTTTTTCATTCTTTTCTTCTCTTTTTCTCTCTTTTTTTGTATGGAGGGGTTCCATTTTTATCAATACCATGAGTTAAAAGAGATTTTCCTTCCACTTCTTGACTTTCCTTCTCTTTTCACCACACCCCCAACTTAGGCTTGCGGCCTAAGTTGGCTATTCAATCAACCACAAATCAAGAGGATTATGGGTAGTGGATTTAAGAAAGGTCATGTTTTCATCAAGTTTCTTTCAAAGAAAGGTAAGGCTCAAAGGGTGTTCAAAAGAGGTTCACACACTCACAAGGTAGGCCAAAAAAGAAGTATATGTCAAATTGGCTCACACTCATCGAAGTTGTCTAAAATCATATCAAGAGATAGCCTTAATTAGTCGACCGAACCAACGAGTCAAATTCTAGGTGTCATCATGTATTGTTCACGGTAAGTTCATCACACAAGGCATCGACACCAAAGTCAAACAAGACTCCACGCTTTCACTAGTGTGCAACGTTCATCATAAGAGAATCAATTTGATAATTGGCTAGTCACAACGAAATGCAAAGAGTTCACATATTGTCTATGTACCTTCACTTGGTCTTATCGTAACCACACATTCATGTTCATTCGATTATGAGCATTATATTAGTAATCGATATTAATCAAAATCGAGATTCAAATTTGCTAAAGAACAGCCACATTCCTGTACATACAAGAGTGGGCGAATTTCTTAGAAGGATAAAAAATTATTTAAAATTAAAACATAAGGAGCCAGAAGTTGAAAAAATCGCTAAAAGTAGTGCAAAACTCAATTATAAGGATAACGACTCAAATATATAAACAAATCATCAGTCACGAATAGCGCACAAAGGTGGGCCTCACCCCACCACAAATAAAAACATTTGTCCTCAAATGCAAATGAAAATATCCACAATTTAAAATAAAGAAAGACGGAGAGGAGGTAAAGAGGGGATCCTGTCTACTCAGTTTCTCCATTTGTGTCCGATGCATCAGTATGGATTTGGGCATCAGGGCCCGTAGTCACCGTTAAAGAAACAATAACACTAAACTCATCAGGGGATGCCATTGGTGTATCCGCCAAAAATCTCTGTAAAGTTCAGAAAAGTCCCCGAGACCATGAAGGAGTAGAGGTATCTCAGGGAGTAGGTGTCTTGCCCTTGCTTTTATCTTTAGATGGGTGTTCTTGCTTGCCTTTCTTTGGAAGATTCGACCTCTCTTCATTCCTTTTAAAATTTAGTGGTCTAATCTTTCGGGGTGGCACAATTTTTCCAGCAACTTTCGGTCTAGCCATGTATGCAAAGTTTCGAGGCAAAGTTAGAAAATATTCGAACAAAAACATTGAAAATCAGTTGTAGGAAGACTCGTCGAAGCGGTCAGTGAGTCACCAAATTGCTTCAGTGACCTAGGCTTCTCGCCGAAAGTTATAGAGCCAAACAACAGGTATAACATGGAATTAGAGGCGATATGGGGACATTAGGAGAACCGTTGAGTGGTTCGGCAAGCTCGGTCCAGCTCACCAAACGACTCAACGTGCCTATTTTCAACCCAACTTCTCGAATTCAACTCCGCAACCCACGAAAAAAAAATCAAAGAATGCATTAATACAATTAAGCTCAGACCCATAACACCCATTGCTCCGGGATATTTTGACTTTTCCCAGTTTTGCCAAATTTGTCCATTTGATGACTTTTGCCCTTAAGAATGATGTCACCCACTGCATCATTGTGCAATTACGCGATTTAGAACAAATACAAGCTACTCAGACATCAACCAACGAATATAACCAACATGTAAGCACACCTCCACAAAATTTCACTCATTTTAAGGCACAAATTTACGGGCATTTGATGATCAAACCAAGAGGGGTAAGCTTATCAAATTAAAATCGGCATCTAAACAATCTAATCCTATCAGATAGGCCCAAAACACATCACTAAGATAAGATCATCTGCAAAAGAGTACAAAATGTGATAAAAATGAACATGGGGTACGAAAAACCAACCTCTTATGCCGAACAATACAAAATTTGAAATGTTAGGCAGCAATGTTTTCCAACTTCGTGCACAAGTCATTGAATACAACACTTAAAAAAACAAAAATATTCAAAATACTAAATAGGTGCGAGATTTGGAAGATTAAAATTAAGGGAAAATGAAAGAGTTGGAAGTTTACACCATTAACACTTTTTAAAGACAGTCCAGTACGCACCCATTCAACGATGTTAGTCTCACTCGTCGATCCACTAGGTGACACGCCGAGTGGTCACTTACCCCGTCGACTTTTTACAGGATCTTCAGTTACTTGGGGGTTCAAACGGTGGACAACATCGGGATCGCCGACCTAGTCAACGAGTCACCAAGTTGCTCCTGGGCTCGCCAAGTTTTACAGACTCTCATTTGAATTTGTCTTGAGTCTAACGTCGGTCTAGGTCAGAGTCGCCAACTTCATTAGCGATGCGCCTCCTGGTCTTTTGGTTCACCGACCTGTACCTTTTGAACAATTCCCACACCTTTATTCTAGAATAACAAATCAAAATGATAAAACATTGGGTTGCCTCCCAAGAAGCTTCTTAGTTAACGTCGTGGCACGATGTAAGTCACCACTCATACTTTATTTTTAGGGTTAGCCATAGCATTACTTGGCAACCCCCTATTTTGCGGCGGGTGGAGATGAGGTATCATATGACCCGTAAGGTTCTCGAGAAGCTGAATGGATCTGGAATGAGAACCAATATTTTGTTTCATCACTTCGAAGTTCCCTTTTCATTTCTTCCAGCACCCGATCATGCTCATTCACATTGTGGAGAATGATTAAGAATATTCCTTCAACACGTTTACCCTCATTTTTCTTGGGCTTTCTTTGCTCAATAGGAGGGATGTATCTGTCCTTCCTTTTGCATTGGACTTCAATCTCCACTATCTTTTTGGCCAACTCATCCATCTGAGTCATCAGTGCAACCAACATGAAGTCCTTCTCTACTTCTTGGTTTGTTTCAGCCATGTTATCAAGCAGGTGGCATGCTATCACATAGGGCTGTAGTGTAATACCACCCATAATGAGTTGGTCAGCCAATACCCTATTTCCGGGACCAAGACTTCTGTAAAAGCAATCCAGTAGGACTATATTGGGAATTTCATGAGATGGGCATTGAACTAGCAGTTCTTTAAACCTTGCCCATGCCTCATGAATCCGTTCAACTTCCAATTGTATGAAGGTTAGAATGCGATCCCTGAACATCATTAGTTCTAATGGAGGAAACTCTATTTGTTCGCGAGTATTGCTCAACATACTCACCTCCTCTGTTTCGAAGCTCAAGCAAGCAAAACAAAACTAAAAATTAACTAAGTAGAACTATAAATAAGAAGAACAAAAATTCTATTAAACTAAAAATTCTCAACTAACACCACTCCCCGGCAGTGGCGCCATTTTGATGTTTGCGTAATCAAGACACAACTTCCAATTCAACCGAATTGGTTGGAGTCGAGTCCCAAAGGCGTGGTTGCAAGAATGAATAGAAATGTAAAATTAAGTTCTAATCAATCATTTCTATAAATATTAATGATTAAAAACATACTAAATCTAAAGGGTTGACACGAATGTCAATTATCAATGGGGGGTTTGTATTTAACTAATGAAAAAAACAAAAAAATAGAAAGATGTGAGATAGGGAGATAAGGTTCTTGGGATGCGATAGGAATATAGGATTAAATATACTATTGGGTAAATGCTATTGATAGTAAATCGATGAATATTTGTAACTAGACTAGAGTTTAGTGGGGCAAATTCTCTCTCAAGCAACTTACACCGAATCAACTCAGTTTTTCTCGAACACCGAGTTGCATCCTTTAAGCACAGCCTCTGCCTTAGCCCATTCACTCTCTCGAGCTGAATGTGTGGGAAAAGACCTAGGATTCACTCTCTTGAGCTGAAGCCACAACGACCCAATAACCGCCGGCTACCGATTTAGTAGTCTTAGTTTTAAAACCTCTTTCTCGAGCAAGACAAAAAAACTAAGCTGAAATAGTATTTGCAACTACATTCCCATTAAGTTAAAACACAACTACTAAACTAAATCACATTTAAACAACAAATAGGCTAACAATCAGCAATACCCAATAGGAAATTTAACCCATATTCACAAAATCACATCCCAAGAATTGGGGTTTTAGCTAGACATAGAGAAAGTGAAGAAAATGACACCAAATTGAAATAACATCAACTGGGTATGATTTATATTCACTATAAACGAGTCTAGAATGAAGATTCTTGGATACCCACCTCCAATTTCTTGGAGTTGGAAGTCTTCAAATCTTCAAGCTCAAGAACAATGTCTCACCAAAACTCTAAGAACTAAAAACTGAAAATTTTCTACGTCTTAGTAATAATTCTCTACAAATTGATACTAAGCTACAAAATTAAATAGGTATTTATAGTTTTTGAAAAATTGTGCTGCGAAAGATCATGCATCGTAGTTAGTCGGGTTCGTCGAGTGTATCGGCGATCCACCCATTGGTCTGGTTCATCGCCTTTCAACTTTTGCCTTCAGTGTCTTCGCGTTTTGATTCATTGGGCGATAAGGAACTGCTTTGCGGAATTGCTTGGCGGTGCGCCGACTGGTCCAATTCATCGCCAACTTGATCGTTTCCTTCAGGGCTAAGCACACTGGAACTTTGGGCGAGTTTAAGGCAATTCGGCGACTCGCCTAATGCATTAGGCGATCCTCATTCCTTCATTTCTTTGTTCTTTTCAGCCGCCTTGTTCCTTTTTGCCAAGTAGTGTCCGTGCTTTGCCTTAAACTCCAAATACCTGAAACTTAACGATTTACATAAGTTATTGAGACAAAATATGAATTTGAGGACACTAAATCTATCAAAATGAAGCCCTAAATGAGTCCAAATTGTGGACTCATCAACACCCCCAACTTAAACTTTTGCTTGTCCTCAAGTAAAACTCAAGTTCAGTAGTTCCAAAAGGATGTCTCAAATAGAGTTACACAAGACTCAATCATGAATGTATACTACAAGACTCAACTTACTCATGCAAGGATCAATTGTATACTCAAAGACTCAAGTTGTGACACAACATTATCAAAGATTCTCAAGCTCACAATACTTGCTTAAAATGCAAGTTGAAGCTCAACCAAGGTATTCAAATGCCTTCACACAAAGAATGATTCCATATTCACACACAATGGTTCAATCATTTAAAGCTCCGAAATGAAATGCAACGCTCACACTTACAAATAAGAACACAATGCATGCTTTCACCCATAGTTTTGCCCGTATTTTCCAATTGACAATTGCTTTATCTCACACAAGATCAAAAAGGTCTTTTCAAGGCTTACAATGAAGCTGACTGCAAAGGTATGGTATTTTAGGCTCAGTGACTTTCATCCTCATGAAATGTGGTGCTCACAACACTCTCTTTCCTCTTCTTTCATCATTTTCTTTAGTGCTCATAAGTCATCCCATTATTCACTTTCCATGCATTGTTTGAAAACCCCATTTCTTTTGTACTTTTTTCCATGACTTTTTCTTTTTCATTCTTTTCTTCTCTTTTTCTCTCTTTTTTTTTTGTATGGAGGGGTTCCATTTTTCTCAATACCATGGGTTAAAGAAGACTTTCTTTGCAGTTCTTGACTTTTCTTCCCTTTTACCACACCCCCAACTTAGTATTTTGGCATAAGATATCTATTCAATCAACCACAAATCAAGAGGATTATGGGTAGTGGATTTAAGAAAGGTCATATTTTCATCAAGTTTCTTCCAAAGAAAGGTAAGGCTCAAGGAGTGTTCAAAAGAGGTTCACACACTCACAAGGTAGGCCACAAAAGAAGAATATGTCAAATTAGCTCACACTCTTTGAAGTTTCCTAAGATCTTATCAAGAGATAGCCTTACTTAGTTGACCGGACCAACGGGTCAAATTCTAGGTGTCATCATGCATGGTTCACGGTAAGCTCATCATACAAGGCATCAACACCAAAGTCAAACAAGACTCCAAACTTTCTCTAGTGTGCAACGTTCATCACAAGAGAATCAATTTGATAATTGGCTAGTGATATACCGAGAGTTTACGGTATTTCAAATACATTTCACTTACAAGTTTTGTGTGTCTAGGGCCTTTTAGTAGTGGTTTTTATGTGTTTTTATCATATTTTGCAGGAAAGATGTTCAGGCGCGGAATTAAAGAGATAGCTGAAAGAAATGCAGAAAAGGGCATATATAGAGGTGATCTACGGACCGTAGGTCCATTGACGCTACGTAGATGGTGGTTGTAAATCAGAAGCCAAGGCACGGAAGGCAAATTAGGGAAATCTGACCAAGTGTGGAACCACGGTGCCCATTGACGTTCCGTAGATTGATATATGGATCGTACTGTTGATCCGTAGATTGGTACTGCGAGGGTTCGAGCACCTAATTTAGAATATTCATAGTAGGGATCTACAGAGAGGGATTGATGGACCGTAGATTGATCTACGGTCCGTACTACAGTTCCGTCGTTTGATTCATAGAAGCTAATTTTTGGAAGCTGAAATATTTTCTAAGTCGTGGCTGACGGAAGGGAATCACGGACCGTAGATCCATTGACGGTCCATGAGTCAGTCTCGTGGAATGAAGATGCGTTCCTGTGACAAACTTTCCTTATTTAGTTTCCCTTTTAATTTAGGACTTGTTTTCTATAAATAGGGCATGTAAACCTCATTTTTGAGAGGGAGACATTATTATTATTCTAGTTCTTGACTTGGGAGATTAACTTGCAATTTTAGCAATTCTTAATTTTCCTAAGTTAGTTTTAAAGATTTTGGTGTCGCAATTCAAGTTGAATTTCTAGGTTTATTCTTCTTCTTACGTAAGTTCATAATTCTTTCATCTAAAACAATAAATTGTGTTCATATGATTTTGGGTAACTAAACTCCACAACTAGAGTTGTGGGAAGCATGAGCGATTAACAAAGTATGAATAGTATCTAAGCAATTCTTGAATAGTGTTTCGCATGCATTGATAATTCTTTCATTTAGAAGTCCTTTTAACGAGTCCACGCGTTAGAACTCGCCTCATTACTACTTGCTGGACCAAGGAGGTAATTAATGAGAAAAGATTTATCAACATAGATTTAGTGTGATACTATCTAATAGGCTAGTGTCGATTGGTGAGAAGTAATAACTAAGCCAAACATCGATTATTATGTCTAGTATGAGGTAAAGGTAAGGATTAGTAAAATATTCACACGTAGCCGGACCAAGGTGCGGGGTGAAATTTTCTAGATGCCGGACCAAGGATTTAGAGATACCTAACTTATCACTTTGCATATAGTACACTAGGAAATGATTGCTACTATTAGGATTACTGCGTTATGAGCTTGTGGGGAACACGTATACCCTAGTTAATTCTCTCATCTTGATAACAACGAAAATTGACTTTTGATTACTGGTTACTTATTGAATTTTTTACAATTTGTTTCATAAAAAACCCCCCCTTTAATTACTTACATTTTTTTTTGGAAGTAATTTGACTAATTGAATATAAATTTTGGTTAAAGTAAAGTCTAAACCATTTTCCTCGTGGGATCGACCCCAACCTACAGGTTCTTTACTTGATAACTATCGCTTATACTTCTTTAGGGAGGTGTAATTTGAGCGTATCAAATATTAGCGCCGCTGCCGGGGAAATTTTGGATTTTAGATTTATTTTAAACTACATTATTGAACGTTAGTCAAATATTTCCTAATTTTACTCTTTCTTTTTGTTTTTGTCTCTCTCTGATTTCGACTCTAGTGTATGCCAAGTACACGGAGCCAAGGTGGACCACTTACTCCTTACGACCCTGAGTTGAACCAAACTTTGTGAAGAATGAACAATCCAGGAGATCAAGTTAATCCTATCGGAGGCAATCTAGGTTATGAAGTTGGGTTGCAACCTCAAAGGGTAGTTGGTGGGGACAACGAGGTTCCAGTTGAAAATCAATTGGGAAATGCAGTGAGGGTGCACGTCCCACCAGGCCCTCGACCGCATGACAACTATCAGGGCAACGTAAACATTGTTGACTCAGATGGACCTACTGTCCTACCCCCATTACCTCTGGGGCACACATTTGTAGTGACCAGTAGCTTGATGCAGATGCTTACAACGAGAGGCTTATTCTCGGGGTCACCATCAGAAGACCCACATGCTCACGTAGCCAAGCTAAGGGTGCTTTGCAAGAGTTGTGTGGGTTGACCATACTTGGATATGGATGTCATCGGGTTGCAAGTATTGCCTCTATCACTGACAGGCGATACTGCTGTATGGTTCACTAAGATTCCCTATCACTCAATATATACATGGGACCAACTGACGGATATGTTCTTTGCAAGATATTATCCAGTGTCCAAGAAGCTCAATCACAAAGATAGGGTCAATAATTTTGTAGCATTACCTGGAGAGTCTGTGAGTAGCTCTTGGGACAGATTCACTGCATTTGTAAGAGGTGTTCTAGATCACTGTTTTGATGATGAGTCGCTGAAGGAATATTTCTATCGGGGTCAGGATGACAACAATAAAGAAGTGCTTGATACTATTGCTGGAGGATCACATGGTGAGTGCACATATGCGCAGATTGGAGAAAAATTGGAGAAGATCTCCTGCAACAATAAAGCATGGAGCATTAGAAGGTCGGATACTGGGAAAAACACATTTGCCGTCCATGCTATGAACAACCAATTTGCAAAGGAGATTCGTGAGGAAATGGCTTAGATGAGGACCGAGTTAGGGTTGGCATTGAAACATGTGAGCGGAGGTGCAGAGAAGGTAAATGTTGCGAGTTACTTGACCAGAACGCCACCACCACTTGAAGAGTGTTACTATGAAGAGGATGCTTCTGCAGTAAATGATCAGACGGGGGAGTTTCCGACCAAACGCACAAGGACCCAACACGGAAAATTGGCACCAAGGTCAGGGAAATCAAGGTCGGAACAGTGGAAATTACAATCGAGAGGGTCAATATATATGGGATGGGAACTTCAATCGCGCCAACAACTACAATCGAAACAACTATGACAACATAAATGATCGAGTTGGACCTTATGTTCCTCCTCAAAATCGGGAATCTGGTACTAGAGAAGCTTAAGGCAATATGGCGCGTATTAAAGATATGACGCATAAGATGATGAGAAGGTTTCATGCAACTGATGAGAATGTGAAGGAGATGAGAAATGACTTGTCTGGTATTGGTCAAAAGGTTGATGCCCATGCAGTGTCAATAAAGCATCTAGAGCAGCAGATGACTCAATTGTGTACTACAGTTAACCCACGTCAACCTGGCACTCTTCCTAGCAACACCATCCAGAATCCAAAGAATGATGGTCATTGTATGACAATTACTACTCGAGGGGGTAAGCAAACCAAATATCCACCTATGTCGTCTGTGGTGGATGTTGAGATTAGAAAAGAATATGATGTGGTAGAGGTTAGAGAAGAGGCGGAGAATGCGACAGAGAAAGAAGCAGAGATATCTCAGAAAGTGGTACCCATACCTAGACCTCCACCACCGTTTCCACAGAGGTTAGTGAAGAAGACTGAAGATGCTAAATATCGCAGGTTTATTACTATGTTGAAGCAGCTCTCTATCAATGTTCCTTTGATAGAAGCTTTGGAGCAAATGCCTGGTTATGCGAAATTTATGAAAGATATGTTGACAAAGAAAAGGTCTGTGAGTTTTGAAGATGATGATAGAATGCAGCATTGTAGCGCTAGTGCTACAAGATCTCTTGTGCAGAAGAAGAAAGACCCTGGTGCTTTCACGATCCCATGTACTATAGGGTTGTTACACTTTGCTAAGGCATTGTGCGATCTTGGTGCTAGCATCAACCTCATGCCATTGTCTATTTACAAGAAGTTGGGTCTAGGGGATCCAAAACCTACTACGATGCGACTGCTTATGGCCGATCGAACTGTGAAAAGGCCCATTGGTGTACTACATGATGTACTAGTAAAAGTGGAGTCGTTTATCTTTCCAGCTGATTTTGTGATGCTTGATTGTGAGGTTGATTTTGATGTTCTCATCATCCTTTGAAAACCATTCCTTGGTAGAGGTCGTGCATTGGTTGATATGAAGAAGGGACAAATGAAGTTTAGACTGAACAATGAAGAAGAAACTTTTAATATTTGTAGATCCATGAAGCATAGTGGTGAGCTCCAAACGGTATCTGCTATAACTTACAGAGTTGAGAGTGGAACAGAAGTGCAAATTGAAGAGTGACTCAGTGTTGAGGCACTAGCAACAGTTATGATGAATTTCGATAGTGATGGTATTGAAAAGTATTATTAGTTGGTAGTTGCACTAGACATGTGTGAATATCGGTCAAAACAAAAGATGTATAAATTAGACATGAAGAATCATGAGTCTCCACCAGTGAGACCATCTATTGTGGAGGCACCAAAAGTAAAGCTTAAGGCTCTACCACCACATTTGAGGTATGTATTCTTCGTCAGAGATAACACTTTGCCGGTCATCATTGCGGTAGATCTAAATGCAAGACAAGTAGAGTGCTTGGTGACTATGTTAAAGAGGTTCAAGCGAGCTATTGGGTGGACTATTGTGGATATTATTGGGATTCCTCCCGATATTTGTTCCCACAAAATCCAACTCATGCCAGATCACAAACCTAGTACCGAGCACCAAAGAAGATTGAATCCACCTATGAAAGAGGTGGTTAAAAAGGAGATTATCAAGTGGTTGGATGATGGAGTTATCTATCCCATTGCAGATAGTAGTTGGGTATGCCCTGTTCAGTGTGTGCCTAAGAAAGGTGGGATTACTGTGGTGCCTAATGCAAGAAACGAGCTTGTTTCGATGCGGCCCGTGACTGGATGGAGAGTCTGCATGGACTATCGGTAGCTTAATGCTTGGACAGAAAAGGACCATTTCCCTATGCCATTCATGGATCAGATGTTGGATAGACTTGCTGGTAAGGGTTGGTATTGTTTTCTTGATGGTTTTTCGGGCTACAATCAGATTTCTATAGCTCCGGAGGACCAAGAGAAGACCACCTTCACTTGCCCCTATGGAACTTTTACCTTCAAACGGATGCCCTTTAGGTTGTGCAATGCTCCATCAACTTTCTAGCGTTGTATGATGTCAATATTCTCTGATATGGTGGAGGACACTATTGAAGTATTCATGGATGATTTCTCTGTGGTAGGTTACTCTTTTGACCGATGTCTGGATCATTTAGCTGAGGTGCTAAAAAGGTGTGAAGACTGCAATCTGGTGCTAAATTGGGAAAAGTGCCACTTTATGCTGAAAGAAGGGATAGTTCTAGGTCATCGAATCTCGGAGAAGTTCATTGAGGTAGATAAAGAAAAAGTCGAGGTAATTGAAAAGCTTCCACCACCTATAGGAGGTTCATCAAAGATTTCTCTAAAATTGCACATCCATTGTGCAAACTACTCGAAAAGGAGTATAAGTTTGATTTTGATGATGCTTGTCTAAGAGCATTTGGAGAGTTGAAGGAGAAGTTGGTTACTGCACCTATCATTATTTCACCGGATTAGGGACAACTGTTTGAGGTAATTTGCGATGCGAGTGGAGTGTCGCTTGGTGTAGTATTGGGACAGAGGCGAGAGAAAATTCTTCACCCTATTTACTATGCTAGCAAGGCTCTAAATGCAGCCTAGAAGAAATATACTATGACTGAACAAGAGCTCTTTGCGGTAGTTTTCGCATTTGAGAAATTTCGATCCTACTTGCTTCGTACCAAGGTCATAGTGCATACTAACCATTCTGCATTGAGGTATTTGGTGGCAAAGAAGGATGCAAAGCCAAGGTTGATTAGATGGGTACTATTGCTGCAAGAGTTTGATTTTGTGGTAAAAGATAGAAAGGGGACCGAAAACCAAGTTGCCGATCACTTGTCCAGATTAGAGGAAGAGGCTATGCTAAAGTTTGGTGATGGGGCAACAATTAATGATGCTTTTCCAGATGAACAGGTATTGGCTGCTTCTCATGATTTGATTCCTTTGTTCGCAGACTTTGCTAATTATTTGGCAAGCAATATTGTACCCCAGGATCTGTCTTTTCACCAAAGGAAAAAGTTTATGCATGATGTGAAGAAATTCTTTTGGGATGAGCCTTACTTGTATCGTAGTTGTGTTGATGAGATTATTCATCGCTGTGTGCCCGAGATTGAGCTGTTGAGTGTACTTGAAGCATGTCATTCATCGCCTGTTGGTGGGCACCATAGTGGTATTCGAACTGCACATAAAATTTTGCAGTGTGCGTATTACTGGCCTACTATCCACCAAGATGCTCATGATTTTGCCAAGTCTTGTGATCGTTGCTAGAGAGAAGGAGGGATTTCAAAGAGGCAAGAGCTTTCTATGAATCCTATATTGGTGATAGAGTTGTTTGATGTATGGGGCATTGATTTTATGGGTCCATTTGTGAGTTCACATGGGATGAAAAATATTCTTGTTGCGGTTGATTATGTACCGAAGTGGGTGGAAGCAGTTGCGCTCCCCAACAATGAAGGTAAAAGAGTCACCGCGTTCTTGAAAAATAATATCTTCTCTAGATTTGGTACACCCAGGGCTATTATTAGCGATGGAGGTTCCCACTTTTGTAATAAGTTGTTCAAGGCGCTACTTGAGAAATATGGTGTCCGCCATAATGTAGCCACTCCCTACCATCCGTAGACTAGTGGGCAAGTTGAAATGTCTAACAGAGAGATCAAACAGATTTTGGCGAAGACTGTGAATGCTAATAGAATGGATTGGTCAAGAAAGTTTGATGATGATTTGTGGGCCTATCGCACTGCATACAAGACCCCCATAGGTATGTCTCCTTACCAACTTGTATATGGGAAGTCTTGTCATTTACCGGTAGAGCTAGAGGATAAGGCGATGTGGGCAATGAAGAAGCTAAATTTGGATTAGGGCGCTGCATCTAATCAAAGAATGAATGACTTGAATATGCTTGATGAGTTTCGCCTAAAAGCTTACGAAAGCTCAGCCGTGTACAAAGAGAAGATGAAGTGGTATCATGATCAAAGAATTGAAAAGCGAGAATTTGTGGTTGGTGATTTTGTGCTTCTATTTAACTTTAGGTTGCGCCTGTTTCCAGGCAAACTCAAGTCCAAATGGACTGGGCCACTTTTGCTCACAAAAGTGCTCCCCCATGGAGCGGTTGAGCTTAAGAATAGTGAAGGAACAAGGTTCTTGGTAAACGGGCAAAGAATCAAGATCTATTTGGGAAATGCTGAAAGTGTGCAAGAAGTGATTGAGGCCTATCATCTTGGTGAAGTCTGAGTAATCAAGAGGCCTGCGTCGTGCGGCGACGTTAAATCAAGCGCTGCTTGGGAGGCAACCCAAGATGTACAATCTAGCCAACGATAGGTTTTTGTTTTCCATCTAGCAGTTCTCTGCGTTTAGTTGATTCTCTGTATTAATTTAGATAGGTGCTGGCTAGAACTAGCATAGGGTCCGTGTCTAAAAAGTGTCCAGAAAATGTAAAAAAAAGAAAAACAAAAAGAAATAAAAGAATAGCCTAATGGTTGCTACATGTGCATGTACGCTAGGAAATTTCTGCAGAAAATGGTCTGGTGCAGAGGTCTACGGACCCCATCGACGGTCCGTCAATTCATCCATAGACCGTGGATGGTGTCCGTAGATCCCAGGTAAGTCCCTAAACTTTTACAAGTGTAGGTGTAATCTACAGACCTAATCTACGGATCGTAGATCGACTCACGGACCATAGACGTGGTCTCGTGGGTCCAAACCCTAATTCTATCTGACCCAACCCGGACCTCCTTATTTAAAACTCCCCTGATTTCAAATCATTTCCACTTCCCTCCATTCACTCTCCAACCGTTTCAACCATTCCATAATCTCCCTAAATCACACCATAACTCCCCTATTAAATCATCCCTTCCATTCCCCCATAATTCCCACAATTCCTTACCATTCCGAATACAAATCACTCCGGTGTTGGGTTAGTAACGAAGAGGTGATTCTTTGGTCTTGCTACGCTTAGTGTCGACACGCAATCACCCCACTCCTCGTTGCTTGTAAGGTAATAGACTTTCCCCTCACTTTGAATTTCGGTTTATAGATTGAATATAGAAAGTCGGGAGTCGGATCTTGATCTTGGGTAATTGTTAGATGAAATTGCATGATAAAATTGGAAGTTACAATACCCTTGAAACAATAGATAGTGATTGTGTTTCCTTGTTGTATGTGATTATAAGTCTAAATGTAAGTTTCGACTTAGGGTTCCAAAGTTTGTCTTAAATACTTGTTCAAATGATTAATCAGAATCCTGAGAATGACAAACTAGCATGATTCAAGGTTGAAATGCATGATTAGACTAGGATATTGTTGAAAATAGTCTAAAATGTGGACTTGAAAATAAAGAATAGTTGAAACCTGGCACAGATCGCATCCACGATACCCCGTCTACGGATCGTAGATCAATCTATGAACCGTAGATTGGGTTCGTGGGTTGATGCACTTGAAAATTTCACCAAGTGTGAAACCACGGATGTGGACTGCGGTCCGTAGATCAATCTACGGACCGTTCTGTACATTCGTGGTTTCCATCTGCGACCAATATTATTGGTCCTTTGTTCCATGGAAGGGTTGCACAGACCGTAGATCAGTCTACGGACCGTAGGAACCTTCCGTGGATGACCACTGTAGCCACTGTCTGAATTTTTTTTGGGTCTTTCTTACTGTTGGCTTTTAGTTCTAAAATTTGTGCAAGTGTGTTTATAGTTAGTTTTGGCACTAATATCGCTTCCGCAGGTACGATGGCACCCAAAAAGCCTGTCACCTACTCAAAGCAGGGCAAGTCCAAATCTGTTGTTCCTAGCTTCATGTTAATCGATGAGGACATGAACACAGAAAGAGATCCAGCATACGTTCCTCCCAACACAAGGACTTCTCCCACTGCACCCCGAGCCACCAGAGGCACCCCCCGGAAGGTGATTCCCGACGTAGTCACTGTCTCCCAGTCTGATGAAGAGCACACACTGATCGGGTCACCGACTGGGGCTGCTTCCAGTTCAGCTACTGGGTCTACGTCTGGCTCCGAGTCTCCCTAGGCTTCTGGCTCTGAGTCTAGCCAATCTTCAGGGTCCAAGTCTACCCATGCTTCGGGGTCCAATGCCAAGTCAGCCACAGGGTCCGGCCAGAATGAACAAGCAGCCTCGTCTGATGAGGCCACTATCTCGGAGTCAGTACCAACACCAAGGAATGAGGATCCTACTCCAGTGGCCGGCGAGCCAAACATATGGTGTGTTGAGGGCTAATGGCAGATTTATAGGGATGCCAAGATGAGAAATCACAAAGGGAAGATGGCCCGACTTATTACAGAGGAGCGCAGAGTCCTCACGGGGAACTTGCACACTGTCCCTGACATCCACCGACTTTTTAACCTACACAAGTGTAATTGGATGTCTCGAGACCCAGGAACATATAGCGAGAAGATTGTGCGGGAGTTCTACGCCTCCTATGCTGCCACTCTTTGTGGTTCGATCTCCAAGCGGTGAAAGCCCATGGACCAAGATCCTCTCACTTCCACTGTGGTCCAGGGTTGTCCGGTGGACATATCACATGCCACCATCAGCCACTTTCTTTATGGTCCGATCACAGGTCACTCGTGGGCACTAAACACAACAGAGTTTGAGTATAGATGGGACATCATGCGGAGCGGCGTTTTTCAGAGGAATGCTGAGCAGCAAGAGGCCGTAATACTATGGGTGGCTAAATACATTATTGTAGATGGAGATCATGCAGAATGGGTCGCCGCACCTCAGTTAGGTATCCGAAAGGCCACATTGAATTTTGTGGCCAAGTTCTTCTGGTTGTTGGTGCGTAATAGGGTGTCGCCGACAAAAGCTGACAACCAAGTCACATGGGATAGAGCGGTCATGGTTGCAGCTCTGGTAGCAGGAGTGGAGATTGACTTTACCCGCATGTTGCTGGCAGAGATTCACGAGAGGGCATTCAAGACCTCCACTACTTACCCCTTTCCATGTTTGATTTTCCAATTGTGCAGGGACTTTGGAGTGCCGATCTGGCATTGTGATAGGTTGATCAACCCTACTGGAACTTCAGATATCGACCTTGTTCCTGATGAGGCAAATGTGGCAGCACCTCGCAGAGAGCCGCAGGTTGAAGTTCCTTCATTAGGCACAGATTCTGCAGACACTGTGGGGCAGGCACAAGGCGGCAACCCTATTATTTCAGAGCACACCGATACTGTCCCGGCCTCCTCTTCCCAGGCTACTAGTAGGGCTCCTAGCTCATCCAGGTCCACACCACCTTAGGAGTTGTTGTTGTCCCGTTGGCCCAAGTACAGAAATTAGAGGCTCAGATGGCCACACTGTTGCATCATATCCAACATTGGATGCAAAAATGGATAGCTGAGTCCAAGGATAAAATGGAGCTAAGCATGGAGGGCATGATGGACCGGAAGGTCCAGGCTATTAATAAGCATCTCGATGCCTTTGAATTGAGAGTCCTCGAGCGACCAGCCCCGACCATAGATCTATCCTCTCTTCAATCCGAAGTAGCCAGTCTCCGAGCAGACGTTGATGCCATTCTTTCCACCCCTTCAGTTGAACCTCATGCTGCACCTACTGGGTTGGCTGATGATACGGCGTTGGATGCCTTATTCAGTGGGATCGCTGAGGAGGGGCCTGAGCCTACACATGCCACAAGTAAGAGGCACCGCTCTTAACGCACTGAGAAGGAAAAACCTCAGAAGAGACAGTGTAGGCAGGAAAAGGAGGCTAAAAAGCTTCGATTGTAGATGAAGAGTTGCGCCAGCAGAGGGTGCGTGAGAGTATTGCAGGAGCATCGAGTTCTGCCCCAGTTGTAGAGGTCCCATTTGTCGTGAGGGATGTTGTGAGCACCACTGAGGGTGCTATGATGGTTTATGTGGGCACTACAGAGGGTGACCCATGTATGGTTCCAACGGGGTCCGGGAAACCGGACCTACCCGCTTGTTGATGATTCTTCGGCGCTATGCGCCACATGTTTGCTTCACCCATTCCATTATCTTTTACTCTATTTGTATGCATTGGGGACAATCACATCTATTTTTGTTGGGGATGGGGTAAATGGATTGTGAGTGATAGGGTGAAGTTTGAGTAACCCAACTCATAAATCCTCTCATTGGGGTTTTCTTGCCTGTGTTCTTTTTCCCCAAGAGACTGTTTAATTTCTGTTGAACCGGCATGTGTTAGGATTGTATGTGTAGAAGCATGAAAAAGAATTGAAGCATGATGGCTTATGAGCTTTGTGATACCCGTCCAAATTTTAGGATGTGTGCTACAAGTTGAATGTGTTGGC
The DNA here is from genome assembly GCA_029582725.1 of Solanum chiquidenum. NCBI lineage: Eukaryota > Viridiplantae > Streptophyta > Magnoliopsida > Solanales > Solanaceae > Solanum > Solanum chiquidenum. Next base: position 2,439 of record JAJOOS010005360.1, on the reverse strand, counting down.
TCTGAGTATGACATGATTATGAATCAACTTGATGGCATGACTTAAGTTGAAACTTGAACTGAGTAATCTGATAATCTGATAATGAAACTATGTTCCAAGTGTGTGTGAGAATAGTGAATGTTCAAACAGTTTTTCTGCAAAACTAAAACTTACCCAGTTAGTCCTGCTAAGACAATTCACTTTAGAAGCTAGGAGGTGCTCATAGGCCCTTGTTCTGATAAGTCCACAAATTGCCTAAATGAAAGATCCAACCAAATGAAATAAATGCTCCCTTTGATCCAAATGCTTTGAGCCTAAAAGTAGACCATTTCTTTCTAAACCCCGAAGTCACCTTCCCATAAATCTATTATGTTGGTCCTGGTCCCTCCTTGGACATGTGCACCTCGACTTAGGTCAAAAGCCTAAGTTGAGGGTGGCTAATGTAAAAGGTAACTTCAATCTTGGCCCTGACCTGACATTGGGTATTGTGCACCTCAACCAATGGAAAATCCATAAGTTGAGGGTGGCTATGAAAGAGGAAACTGAAAGAAATATGGGTATATAAAGAGTTTGATGTTGAGAAAAGAGAGGAATGGATGTGACTTGTTGAAAGCTAAGGAAAAATCATAAAACGCAAGAAAGAGATAAAAGTGAATAATAAAAGGATCTACAAAACCTAAAGTCACATCCATGGTTGAAGAAAATCAAGGGAAAGAAGGTAAAATGGTAGGATGACAAAAAATTTGACAGAAAGAGGTTGAAAGCCTAGTCTAATGTCAAGGAGGGCAGAAAGTCACTAAGAAGTACCCAAATGTACCACACCTGACCCTAAGCCTACATTACAAGCCAAGAAAGTCCTGTAGTGATCCTAGAGTCTAATTTGAGTAGTCTAAGCAGTGAAAATAAGGGCAAGCCTAAAAGTTATAGCTAAATCTGAAAAATATTATTGTTCAAAGCTAAAAGTTCTCTTAAAATAATAACTCTCAACGAGTATTTATAGCTTTCAAAAATATCTGTTGCAGCGGATAATTCGGCGTCGTTAGTCTGGCAGAAAGTCACTAAACAAGACCCAAATGTACCACACCTGACCCTGAGCCTACGTTACAAGCTAAGAAAGTCCTGTAGTGATTCTAGAGTCTAATTTGGGGAGGCGAAGCAGTGAAAATAAGGGAAAGCCTATGGTATTGAGCACCAACTGTATTTGAAATTGTTTCTGAGCATGAGTGTTGAATGAATCCTTGTACTCAAAGTCATAGTCATTATGTGAAAGAAAAGGGATTTTGTTTGGAGTAAGGGCACTAGTTGCATTGTTGGAAAGTTGGTACTTTGGTGATAGTAAAACAGTGTATATTGTGTGTTGATTGGTTGATCGTTGTCATAATTTGAATCACATGAATTAGCTTGTCGAGTCTAAGAGAACAAATTTTGCACCTAGAAAGTGAGTGGGGAAGAGAGCCATGTGATTGCTTGGGCTTGAAATGCTTGCTTCTGTACAAGTGTCGTTTAGAGTCATAATTGCGTCGCTTGAGGACAAACAACGAATTTTAGTTGAGGGTGTTGATATACCGTGAGTTTACGGTATTTCTAATACATTTCACTTACAAGTTGTGTGTGTCTAGGGCCTTTTTGTAGTGGCTTTTATGTGTTTTTATCATATTTTGCAGTAAAGATGTTCAGGCGCAGAATTTTAGAGACAACTGAAAGAAATGCAGAAAAGGGCATATATGGAGGTGATCTACAGACCGTAGGTCCATTGACTCTCCATAGATGGTGGTCGTAGATCAGAAGCCAAGGCACGGAAGGCAAATCAGGGAAATCTAACCAAGTGTGGAACCACGGTGCCCATTGACGTTCCATAGATTTATCTACGGACCATACTGTAGATCCGTAGATTGATACTGCGAGGGTTCCAGTACCTGATTTTTGAAGATTCTAAGTATGGAGCTACAGAGAGGGATTGACGGATTGTAGATCGATCTACGGTCCGTACTGCAGTTCCATCGTGTGCTTCAGAGAAGCTGATTTTCGTAAGCTGAAATATTTTCTAAGTCTTGGCTGACGGAAGGGACTCACGGACCGTAGATCCATTGACGGTCCGTGAGTCAGTCTCGTGGAATAAAGACGCGTGCCTGTGACAAACTTTCCTTATTTTGTTTCCCTTTTAATTTAGGATTTATTTTCTATAAATAGGGTATGTAAACCTCGTTTTTAGGGGGAGACATTATTATTATTATTCTAGTTCTTGACTTGGGAGATTAACTTGCAATTTAACAATTTGTTTCATAAAAAAACCCCCCTTTAATTACTTGTTTGTTTTTTTTGGAATTAATTTGACTAATTGAATATAATTGTTGGTTAAAGTAAAGTCTAAACCATTTTCCTTGTGGGATCGACCCCAACCTACAAGTTGGGTTCTTTACTTGATAACGATCGCTTATGCTTCTTTAGGGAGGTGTAATT
>JAJOOS010005359.1:0-14715 GCA_029582725.1 Solanum chiquidenum | reverse complement strand
AAGGATTTAGAGATACCTAACTTATCACTTTGCATGTAATACACTAGGAGAGGATTGTTATTACTAAGATTACTGCGTTATGAGCTTGTGGGGAACACTTCTACCCTAGTTATTTCTCTCATCTTGATAACAACCAAAACCAACTTTTGATTACTGATTATTTATTGAATTCTTACAATTTGTTTCACAAACCCCCCCTTTTTATTACCTGTTTTGTTGGAAGTCATTTGACTAATTGAAAATAATTGTTAGTTAAAGTAAAGTCTAGACCATTTTCCTCGTGGGATCGAGCCCAACCTACAAGTTGGGTTCTTTACTTGATAACGATCGCTTATGCTTCTTTAGGGAGGTGTAATTTGAGCGTATCAGCCGTCAAGGCAACAGTCTCCAAAACTAAGGGCTTAACGGACGTCCATGAAATTTTTTGGCATTTTTGACGTCGAAATTACGAATCACCAAAAAATATGGTGAACTATAGCACACAAAAATCAGTAAAATATGGGGTATGGATGCTCCGTGGTTCTTTTGACCTTTAAAATGGGTCGGTTTGGCCGTCATGGACAATCGGCTCCATAATTAAGGTCTTAACAGATGTCCATAAAAAAATTTGGCATTTTAGACGTCAGAATTCTGGATCACCAAAAATAATGGTGAATTATAGCTCACGAAAATTGGCAAAATAGGGGGTATGCCTGCCCTGAAGCTCGTTTGACCTTGAAAATAGGCTGATTTATACGTCAGGGCCAACTAGCTCCAAAGCTAATGTCTTAATGAACATCCATTAAAAAAATTGACATTTTTGACGTCAAAATTTTGGATCACCAAAAAAAAAAAGTGAACTATAGCACACGAAAATCAGTAAAATAGGGGTATGCCTATTGTGAGGCTCGTTTGACCTATAAAATGGGTCGGTTTGGCCGTCAAGGCCAACAGGCTCCATATCTATGGTCGTCGATGAAAAATTTCAGCATTTTTAATGTCGGAATTCTAGATCACAAAAAAATCTGTGAACTATAGCACAGGAAAATCGGCAAAGTAGGGGGTATGCCTGCTTCGGGGATCGTTTAATCTTGAAAATGGGCTGGTTTGGCCTTCAGAGCTAATCGGCTCTATAGTTAAGGTTTAACGGACGTCCATGAAATCTTTCGACATTTTTGACATCAGAATTCTGGATCACCAAAAGAGATGGTGAACTATAGTACATGAAAATCGGCAAAATAAGGGGTATGCCTGCTTTGGGGGTTGTTTGAAATTTAAAATGGGACAGTTTGGCCGTAAGGGTCAATCGGCTCCACTGCTAAAGTATTAACTGACGTCCTTGAAAAATTTGGCATCTTTGACGTCAAAATTCTTGATCACCAAAAAATAAATGGACTATAGCACACGAAAATTGGCAAAATAGGGGTATGCCTGCTCCGGGGATCGTTTGATCTTGAAAATGGGCCGGTTTGGCCGTCAGGGAAAATTGTCTTCATAACTAAGGGCTTAAAGGATGTCCATGATAAATTTCGGCATTTTTACGTCGGAATTCCGGATCACCAAAAAAGATTGTGAATTATAGCACACAAAAATTGGAAAAATAGGGGTATACCTGCTCAGAGGCTCGTTTGACCTTGAAAATAGGCCGGTTTGGCCGTCAGTACCAACCGGCTCCATAGCTTAGGTCTTAACGGATGTCCATGAAAAAATTTAGCATTTCTCACATCGGAATTTGGGATCACCAAATGAGATGGTGAACTATAGCACACGAAAAATTGCAAAATAGGGGGTATGGCTGCTCCGGGACTCGTTTGACATTGAAAATGGGCTGGTTTGGCTGTCAGGGCCAATCGGCTCTTTAGCTAAGGTATAAATGGACGTCCATGAAAAATTTCAGCATTTTTTACGTCAAAATTCTGTATAACCAAAAAAGATGGTGAATAATAGCAGACGAAATTCAGTAAAATAGAGGGAATGCCTTCTCCAGGGATCGTTTAACCATGAAAATGGGTCGATTTGGCCGTCATGGACAACTAGCTCCATAGCTAAAGTCCAAACGGACGTCCATGAAAAATCTTAGAATCTTTTACGTCAAAATTCTGGATCACAATAAAATCCATTGCCTATAGAACATGAAAATCGGCAAAATAGGGGTATGCTTTTTTCTGAGGCTCGTTTGACCTTTATAATGGGCCGGTTTTGCCTTCAAGGTCAACCGGCTCCATATCTAAGGTCTTCACGGAATGCGATGAAAATTTTTGGCATTTTTAAAGTTGGAATTTTGGATCACCCAAAAAGATGGTGAACTATAGCATACAAAAATCGGCTAAATAGGGGGTATGCCTGCTCCGAGGATCGTCTGACTTTGAAAATGGACCGGTTCGTCCATCAAGGACAACCGGCTCCATATCTAAGGTCTTAACAGATGTCCATGAAAAATTTCAGCATTTTTGACGTCAGATTTCCAGATCACCAAAAAAGATGGTGTACTATGCACACAAAAATCGGCAAAATAGGGGGTATGCCGGCTCCGCTGCTCGTTTGACCTTGAAAATGGGTCGGTTTATCCGTCAGGGCCAACCGGCTCCAAAGCTAATGTCTTAACGAACGTCCACAAAAAATTTCAACTTTTTTTACATCGAAATTTTGGATCACCAAAAAAGATGGTGAACTATAGCACATGAAAATTGGCAAAATAAGGGGATGCCTGCTGCGAGGCTCGTTTGACATTTAAAATTGGTCGGTTTGGCCGTCTAGGCCAATCAGCTCCATATCTAAGGTCTTAACAGGAGTTGATGAAAAATGTCAGCATTTTTTACACCAAAATTCTGGATCACAAAAAAATCCATGGACCATAGAATACGAAAATCAGCAAAATAAAGGGGTATGCTTGCTTCGAAGCTCGTTTAACCTTTAAAATGGGCCGGTTTGGTTGCCAAGGCCAACCGGCTATATATCTAAGGTCTTAACAGACATTGACTAAAAATTTTGGCATTTTTGAAGTTGAAATTCTGGATCACCAAAACAATTGGTGAACTATAGCATACGAAAATCGGCAAAATATGGATTATGACTGCTCTGAGGATGGTTTTACCTTGAAAATGGGCCGGTTTGGCCGTCAGGGGCAACCGTCTCCATAACTAAGGGATTAAAGGACGTCCATGATAAATTACAGTATTTTTACGTCGGAATTTTGGATCAGCAAAAATGATTGTGAATTATAGCACATGAAAATTGGAAAAATAGGGGTATACCTGCTCAGAGGCTCATTTGACCTTGAAAATAGGTTGGTTTGGCCGTCAGTGCTATGGAGCCGATTGGCCGTGATAGCCAAACTGGCCCATTTTCAAGGTCAAACGACCCTCTGAGAAGGTATAACCCTATTTTGCCAATTTTTGTGTGCTATAGTTCACCATTTTTTTTGGTGATCCAAAATTCCTGAGTAAAAAATTCCCAAATTTATCTTGGACAACCGTTAAGACCTTAACTATGGAGCCGATTGGCCCTGACGGCTAAACCAGCCCAGTTTCAAGGTCACACGAGCTCCAGAGCAGACATACCACCTATTTTTGCCGATTTTCGTGTGCATCTTTTTTGGTGAATTGGAATTCTGATGTCAAAAATGCTGAAATCTTTCATGGACGTCCGTTAAGACCTTAAATATGGAGTCGATTGGCACTGACGGACAAACCTTCCCATTTCAAAGGCCAAACGAGCCTCGGAGCAGGCATACCCTTTATTTTGCCGATTTTCATGTGCTCTTGTCCATGGATTTTTTGGTGATCTAGAATTCCGACGTAAAAAATGCTTAGATATTTCATGGACTTCCATTCAGACCTTAGCTATGGAGCCGGTTGGCGCTAATATCCAAATTGACCCATTTTCATGGTCAAATGAACCCTGGAGCAGGCATACCCCTTATTTTTCCAATTTTCGTATGCTATAGTTCACCATCTTTTTTGGTGATCCTGAATTCCGACGTAAAAACTACCAATATATTTCATGGACATCCATTAATCCCCTAGCTATGGAGTCGATTGACCCTGACAGATAAAATGGCCCACTTTCAAGGTCAAACGAGCCTTGGAGCAGGCCCAATATTTTGCCGATTATCGTGTGCTATAGTTCACCATCTTTTTTGGTGTCAGTTATTCCAATATCAAAAATGCCAAAATTATTCATGGGCGTCGGTTAAGTCCTTAGTTATGGAGTTGGTTGACCCTGATGGCTAAACCGGCCCATTTTTAAGGTCAAACGAGTCTCGGAGTAAGCATAACCCCTATTTTTCCAATTTTTGTGTGCTATAGTTCACCATCTTTTTTGTTGATCCAGAATTTCGACGTCAAAAATGCTGAAATTTTTCATGGATGTCCATTAAGACCTTAGTTATAAAGCTGGATGACCCTGATGGCAAAACCAGCCCATTTTCAATGTCAAACGATCCCTGGAGCAGGCATACCCCCTATTTTGCCGATTTTTGTATGCTATAGGTTACTATCTTTTTTGGTGATCCGGAATCCCAATTTCAAAAATGCCGAAATATTTCAACGACATCTATGAAGACCTTAGATATGGAGCCGGTTGACCTTGATGGCTAAACCGACCCATTTTAAGGGTCAAATGAGCCTCGGAGTAGGCATACCCCATATTTTACCAATTTTCATGTTCTATTGGCCATGGATTTTTTGTGATCCAGAATTCTAATGTAAAAAAGCTGAGATTTAACATCGATGTCCGTTAAGACCTTCGATATGGATCCGGTTGATCTTGACGGACAAACCGGCCCATTTAAAAGGTCAAACTAGCCTCAGTGCAGTCATACCCCTTATTTTGCCGATTTTCGTGTGCTATAGTCCATGGATTTTTTTACAATCCAGAATTTCGAAGTAAAAAATGCTAAGATTTTTCCTGGATGTCCGTTTATACCTTATCTAAGGAGCCGATTGGCCTTGATGGCCAAACCAATAATTTTCAAGGTCAAACGAGCCCCGAAGCAGGCATACCCCTATTTTGCTGATTTTTGTGTCCTATAGTTCACCATCTTTTTTGGTGATAAGAAATTTCGACATCAAAAAATTTGAAATTTTTCATGGACGTCCATCAATACCTTAGCTATGGAACCGGTTGGCCTTGACGGTCAAACTAGCCTATTTTAAAGGTCAAACGAGCCCCGAAGCAAGCATACCGATATTTTGCCAATTTTTGTGTGTAATAGTTCACCTTCTTTTTAGGTGATCCAGAATTTTGGTGTAAAAAATGCCAAAAATTTTCATGGACATCTGTTAGGACCTTAGCTATACAGTATGTTGTCTCTGACGGCCAAACCGATCCATTTTCAAGGTCAAACGAGCATCGGAGCAGGTATACCCCCTATTTTGCCGATTTTCGCCTGCTATAGTTCACCATCTTTTTGGTGATTCGAAATTATGACGTCAAAAATGCTGAAATTTTTAATGGACGTCCGTTAAGACCTTAATTATAGAGTCGGTTGGCCCTGACGGCCAAACCGGCCTATTTACAAAGTCAAACGAGCCCCGAAGAAGGCATACCCCAATTTTACCAATTTTCGTGTGCTATAATTCACCATATTTTTAGGTGATTCAGAATTCCGATGCCAAAATGCTAAAATATTTCATTGACGTCCGTTAAGACCCTAGCTATAGAGCTAGTTGGCCTCGACGGCTAAATCGGCTCACTTTCAAGGTCAAATGATCCCCGAAGTAAGCATACCCCATATTTTCCCACTTTTCATGTGCTATAGTTCACCATCTTTTTTGGTGATTCGTAATTCGAACATCAAAAATGCCAAAAATTTTCTTGAACATCCGTTAAGACCTTATATATGGACCCGATTGGCCCTGATGGCCAAACCGGCCCATTTTATAGGTCAAACGAGCTCTTGAGCAGCCATACCCCTTATTTTGCCAATTTTCATATGATATAGTTCACCATCTTTTTCGGTGATCCGGAATTTCAACATCAAAAATGCCAAAAAAAATGATGGTCTTTCGTTAATACCTTAGCGTTGAAGTCGGTTGACCCTGACAGCCAAACCGGCCCATTTTCAAGGTCAAACAAGCCCCAAAGCAGGCATACCCCCTATTTTGCCGATTTTCGTGTGCTATAGTCCATGGATTTTTTGGTGATCCAAAATTTCGATGTAAAAAATGCTTAGATTTTTCATGGACGTTCGTTCAGACATTAGTTATGGAGCCGGTTGGCCCTGACGGGAAACCGGCCTATTTACAATGACAAACGATCCCCGGAGCAGAGATACCCCCTTAATTTGTTGATTTTCGTGTGTTACAATTCACCATCTTTTTTGGTGATCCAAAATTCCGACGTCAAAAATGACAAAAAAATTCATGGACGTCCGTTAAGACCTTAATTATGGAGCCGATTGGCCCTGACGGCCAAACCGGCCCATTTTAAAGGTAAAAAAAACCACGAGGCAGGCATACCCTCTATTTTGCCGATTTTTGTGTGCTATAGTTCAACATCTTTTTGGGTGATCTGTAATTACTAAGTCAAAAATGCTGAAATTTTTCATGGACATCCATAAAGCCCTTAGTTTTGGAGACTGTTGGCCCTGACGGCCAAACCGGCTCATTTTCAAGGTCAAACGAGCCCCGGAGCAGGCATTCTTCCTATTTTTCCAATTTTTATGTGCTATAGTTCACCATCTTTTTTGGTGCCAAAAAATTTCATGGACGTCCGTTAATATCTAAGCTATGGAGCCAGTTGGCCCATATGGCCAAACTGGCCTATTTTAAAGGGAAAACGAGCATCGGAGCAGGCATACCCCTATTTTGCTGATTTTCGTATGCTATAGTTTACCATATTTTTTTGTGATCCGGAATTCTGATGTCAAAAATGCCTAAATTTTTCAGGGACGTTTGTTAAGACCTTAGCTATGGAGTTGGTTGTCCCTGAAGGACAAACCGCCCCATTTTCAAGGTCAAACGATCACCAAAGCAGGCATACCCCCTATTTTGCCGATTTTGGTGTGTTGTAGTTCACCATATTTTTTGGTGATCCAAAATTTCAATGTAAAAAGTGTTGAAACTTTCAAGGACATCTGTTAATACCTTAGTTATGGAGTCGATTGGCCCTAACGGCCAAATCGGCCCATTTTTAAGGTCACACGAGCTCCAGAGCAGACATACCACCTATTTTTGCCGATTTTCGTGTGCTATAGTTCACCATCTTTTTTGGTGAATTGGAAGTCTGATGTCAAAAATGCTGAAATATTTCATGGATGTCCGTTAAGACCTTAAATATGGAGTCGATTGGCACTGACGGACAAACCGTCCCATTTTAAAGGTCAAACGAGCCCCGAAGCAGTCATACCCCATATTTTGTTGATTTTCGTGTGCTATAGTTCACTATCTTTTTTTGTGATCTAGAATTCCGACATCAAAAATGCTAATATTTTTCATCGACGTCCGTTCAGACCTTAGCTATGGAGTCGGTTGGTCCTAACGGCCAAACCGGCCCAGTTTCAAGGTCAAACAATCCCAGAGTAGGCATACCCCTTATTTTGTTGATTTTCGTGTGCTGTATTCCATTGATTTTTTGGTGATCCAAAATTTCGACTTCAAAAATGCCGAAATTTTTCAAGGACGTCCGTTAAGACCTTAGCTATGGAGCCGGTTGGCCCTGACTGCCAAACCGTCCCATTTAAAAGGTCAAACGATCCCCGAATCATGCATAGCCCTGACGGCCCAACCGACCTATTTTCAACGTTAAATGAGCCCCGAAGCAGGCATACCCCCTATTTTGCTGATTTGCATATGCTATAGCTCACCATCTTTTTGGTGATCCAGAATTCCAACTTCAAAAATGCTGAAATTTTTCATTGACGCTCGTTAAGACCTTAGATAAGGAGCCGAATGGCCTTGACGGCCAAATAGGCCCATTTTAAAGGTCCAACGAGCTTCGGATTAGGCATACCCCCTATTTTGCCTATTTTCGTGTGCTATTGTCCATGGAATATTTGGTGATCCTAAATTCTGACGTAAAAAATGCTGAGATTTTTCATGGACATTCGTTCAGACCTTAGTAATGGAGCCGGTGTCCCTGACAGCTAAATTGGCCCATTTTCAAGATCAAACGATCCCCGAAGCAGGCATACCCCCTATTTTTCCGAATTTTACGTGCCATAGTTCACCATCCTTTTTGGTGATCCGAAATTCCAACGTCAAAAATATTGAAATTTTTTATGGACATCCGTTAAGACCTTAGTTATGGAGCCAATTGGCCCTGACAGCCACACTGCCCATTTTCAAGGTCAAATGAGCCCCGACATAGTCATACCCCATATTTTTTCTGATATTCGTGTGCTATAGTTCACCATCTTTTTTGGTAATCCAGAATTCCAACTTCAAAAATGCCAAAAAATTTCATGGACGTCCGTTAAGACATTAGCAATGGAATCGGTTGGCCCTAACGGCCAAACCGGCCCATTTTCAAGGTCAAACGAGCCTTGGAGTAGACATACCCCTTATTTTCCTGATTTTAGTGTGCTTTAGTTCACCATCATTTTTGGTGATCCGAAATTTCGACGTAAAAAATGTCAAAATTTTTCATCGACACTCGTTAAGACCTTATATATGTAGCCGATTGGCCTTGACGGCCAAATAGGCCCATTTTAAAGGTCCAACACGCTTCGGAGTAGGCATACCCCTTATTTTGCTGATTTTCGTGTGCAATTGTCCATGGAATATTTGGTGATCCAAAATTTCAACATAAAAAATGCTGAGATTTTTCATGGACGTTCGTTAAAGACATTAGCTTTGGAGCAGGTTGCCTCTGACGGACAAACCAACCCATTTACAAGATTAAATGACCTTCAAAGCAGGCATACCCCCTATTTTGCCAATTTTCGTGTGCTATCGTTCACCATCTTTTTTGGTGATCCAGAATTCTGAAGTGAAAAATGCTACAATTTTTCATTGACGTTCGTTAAGACCTTAATTGTGGAGCTGATTGGCCCTGACGGCCAAACCTGCCCATTATAAAGGTCAAACGAGCCTCAGAGAAGACACATATTTTGCCGATTTTCATGTTTTATAAGCAATGGATTTATTTGTGACCCAGAATTCTGACGTAAAAAATGCTAAGATTTTTCATGGACGTCCGCTCGAACTTTAGCTATGAAGCCGGTTAGCCCAGACGGCTAAACCGGTCCATTTTCAAGGTTAAAAGATTCTTGGAGCAGGCATTCCCCCTATTTTGCCGATTTTCGTGTGCTATAGTTCACCATCTTTTTTGGTTATCCAAAATTCCGATGTAAAAAATGCCAAATTTTTTTTATGGTCGTCCGCTAATAACTTAGCTTAGAAGCCGGTTGGCCCTGACGGACAAACCAGCCCATTTTCAAGGTCAAACGAGCATCAGAGCAGGTATACCCCCTATTTACCAATTTTTGTGTGCTGTAGTTCACCATTTTTTTTGGTGATCGGGAATTCCGACATAAAAAATGATGAAATTTTATATGGACGTCCCTTAAGCCCTTAATTATGGAGTCGGTTGACCCTGAAGGTCAAACCGGGAAATTTTTAAGGTCATATGAGCCCCGGAGCAGGCATACCCCTTATTATTCCAGTTTTCGTGTGCTATTGTTCACCAACTTTTTTGGTGATTCGAAATTCCAAAGTTAAACATGTCAAAAATTTTAATGGACGTCCGTTAAGACTTAGCTGTGGAGCTAGTTGGCCTTGGTGGCCAAACTGGCCCATATTCAAGGTCAAACGATCCCCGGAGAAGGCATACTCCTTATTTTGCCGATTTTCGTGTGCTATAGTTCACCATTTTTTAGGTGTTCCAGAATTTTGATGTAAAAAATGCCAAGTATTTTTATGGACGTTTGTTAAGACCTTAGCTATGGAGTCAGTTGGCCCTTACGGCCAAACCGACCCATTTTTAAGGTCAAACGAGACCCAAAGCAGGCATACCCCCTATTTTGCTGATTTTCATGTGCTATAGTTCACCATCTTTTTTGGTTACCCAGAATTTCGATGTCAAAAATACAGAAAAAATTTATGGTTGTTCATTAATACCTTAGCTATGGAGCCGGTTGGCCCTGACGGCCAAACCAGACATTTTCAAAGTCAAACGAGCCACAGAGCAGTCATACCCCCTATTTTGCAAATTTTCGAGTGCTATAGTTCACCATCTTATTTGGTGATCTAAAATTCCGTCGTAAAAAATTTCAAAAAATTTCATGGACGTCCGTTAAGCCCTTAGATATGGAGCCGATTGACCTTGACAACCAAACCGACCCATTTTTAAGGTCAAACGATCCTCAGAGCAGGAATACCCCCTATTTTTACAATTTTTGTGTTCACTATCTTTTTTGGTGATCCGGAATTCCGACTTGAAAAATGTTGAATTTTTTTATGGACGTCCGTTAAACCCTTATTTTTGGAGACGATTGGCCCTGATGGCCAAACCGTCCCATTTTCAAGGTCAAACGAGCCCTAGAGAAGGCATACCCCTTATTTTGCCAATTTTTGTATGCTATAGTTCACTATCTTTTTTGTGATCCGGAATTCCAACTTCAAAAATGCCAAAATTTTCCATTGATGTTCGTTAAGACCTTAGATATGTAGCCGATCGGCCTTGACAGCCAAATCGGCCCATTTTAAAGGTTAAACGAGCCTCGGAGCAGGCATACCCCCTAATTTGTTGATTTTTGTGTTCTATAGTCCATGGATTTTTTTGTGATCTAGAATTTCGACGTCAAAAATGTCGAGACTTTTCATCGACTCCTGTTAAGACCTTAGACATGGAGCCGGTTGGCATTAACGGCCAAATCGACCCATTTTAAAGGTCAAACGAGTCTCGCAGCAGGCATAGTCCCTATTTTTCCAATTTTCATGTTCTATTGTCCATGGATTTTTTGTGACCCAAAATTCTAACGTCAATAATGCCGAGATTTTTCATCGACTCTCGTTAAGACCTTATATATGGAGTCGATTGGCCTTAAAGGCCAAACCGACCAATTTTAAAGGTCAAACAAGCCTCGCAGCAGGCATACCCTCTATTTTGCCGATTTTCGTGAGCTATAGTTCACCATCTTTTTTGGTGATCCGGAATTCCAATTTAAAAATGCCAAAAAATTTCATGGACGTCTGTTAAGACCTTAATTATGGAGCCGATGGGACCTGACGACAAATCAGCCCACTTTAAAGGTCAAACAAGCCACAGAGCAGGAATACCCCCTATTTTGCCAATTTTTGTGTGCATAGTTCACCATCTTTTTTGGTGATCCAAAATTTCAACGTCAAAAATGCTGAAATTTTTCATGGACCTCCATTAGCCCTTTAGTTTTGGAGACTGTTGGGCCTGACGGCCAAACTGACCCATTTTCAAGTTTAAACGAGCCTCGAAGCAGGCATACCCCCATTTTTCCAATTTTGTGTGCTATATAGTTCACCATCTTTTTTGGTGATCCAAAATTCTGACATTAAAAATGTCGAAATTTTTCATGGACATCCGTTAAGACCTTAGCTTTGTAGCCGGTTGGCTTTGACAGCCAAATCGGCCCTTTTTCAAGGTCAGACGATCCCCGGAGCAAGCATACCCTCTATTTTGCCTGTTTTCGTATGCTATAGTTCACCATCTTTTTAGGTGATCTAGAATACCAACTTCAAAAAGTCTGAAATATTTCGTCGACGCTGGTTAAGACCTTCGATAAAGAGCCAGTTGGCCTTGACAACCAAACCTACCCAATTTAAAGGTCAAAAGAGCCTCAAAGTAGCCATACCCCCTATTTTACATATTTTCGTGTGCATAGTCCACGGATTTTTTAGTGATCCAGAATTCTAACGTAAAAAGTGATGTGATTTTCCATGGACGTCCGTTGAGACCTTAGGTGTGGAGCCGATTGGCCCTAATGGCCAAACCAGCCCATTTTCAAGGTGAAACGATCCCCGGAGTAGGCATACCCCTTATTTTGCCGATTTTCATGTGCTTAGTCCATTTATTTATTGGTGATGTGTAATTTCGACGTAAAAAATGCTTAAACTTTTCCTAAACATCTGTTAAGACCTTAGATACGGAGCTGGTTGGCCCTGACGACAAAACCGGCCCATTTTCATGGTCGAATGAGCCTCGGCGCAGAATTCCCCCTTATTTTGCTAATTTTCGTATGCTATAATTCACCATTATTTTTGGTGATCCGTAATTCAGATGTAAAAAATTCAAAAAAATCTCAACGACGTCGTTAAGACCTTAGTTATGGATCCGGTTGTCCTTGAGGGCCAAACTGGCCCATTTTCAAGGTCAAATGATTTCTGGAGCAGGCGTAACCCCTATTTTGCCAATTTTCGTGTGCTATAATTCACCATCTTTATTGGTGATGTGGAATTTCGATTTCAAAAATGTCGAATTTTTTTATGGACGTCAATTAAGACCTTAGCTTTGAAGCAAGTTGGCACTGACTGCCAAACCAGCCAATTTTCAAGGTCAAACGAGCTTCGGAGCAGGCATACCCACTATTTTGTTAATTTTTGTGTGCTATAGTTCACCATCTTTTTTGATGATCCGGAAGTCCGACGTCAAAAATGCCAAAAAATTTCATAGACATCCATTAATACCTTAGTTATGGAGCCGATTGGCCCTGACGGACAAACTAGCCCATTTTCAAGGTCAAACGATCTTCGGAGCAGGCGTATCCCCTATTTTGCTATTTTTGTGTGCTATAGTTCACCATCTTTTTGTGTGATCTAGAATCCCCATATCAAAAATGCCAAAAAAATTCAAGGACGTTAGTTAAGACTTTAGATATGGAGTTGGTTTGCCCTGAAGGACAAACTGGCCCATTTTAAATGTCAAACGTGCCCCGGAGCAGTCATACCCCCTATTTTGCCGATTTTCGTGTGCTATAATTCACATCATTTTCGGTGATCCGAAATTTTGACGTCAAAAATTTTCATGGACCCGTTAAGACCTTGGCTATGGAGCTTGTTGGCCTTGACGGCCAAACCGGCCCATTTTATAGGTCAAACGAGTATCGGAGCAGGCATACCCCCTATTATATCAATTTTCATGTGCTATAGTTCACCATCTTTTTTGGTGATCTGGAATTCTGACGTAAAAAATGCCAAAAATTTTCATGGACATCCGTTAAGCCCTTAGTTATGGAGCCGATAGACCCTGACGGCCAAACCGGCCCATTTTTAAGGTCAAATGAGACTCGGAGCAGGCATACCCCCTATTTTTACAATTTTCGTGTGCTAAAGTTCACCATTTTTTTTGGTGATCCAGAATTCCAACATCAAAAATGCCAAAATTCTTCATGGACGTCCGTTAAGACCTTAGCTATGAAGCCGGTTGGCCTTGATGGCCAAACCAGCCCATTTTCAAGGTCAAACGATCCCTGGATCAGGCATACCCCATATTTGGCCAATTTTCGTATGCTATAGTTCAACTTCTTTTTTTGTGATTCAGAATAAAAACTTCAAAAATGCCGAATCATCATCCGTGAAGACCTTAGATATGGAGCCGATAGGCCTCGACGGCAAAACCGGCCTATTTTAAAGGTCAAACGAGCCTCGGAGCAGGAATACCCCCTATTTTGCTAATTTTTTGTGTTCTATAGGCCATGGAATTTTTTGTGATCCAGAATTCTAACATAAAAATGCTGAGATTTTTCATCGAATCCCGTTAAGACCTTAGATATGGAGCCGGATAGCCTTAACGGAAAAACTGGCCCATTTTAAAGGACAAATGAGCCTCAGAGCAGGTATACCCCCTATTTTGTCAATTTTTGTGTGTTATAGTCCATTGATTTTTTGGTGATCCAAAATTCCGATGTAAAAAATGCTAAGATTTTTCATAGACGACCGTTCGGACTTTAGCTATGTAGCCGATTGGCCCTAACGGCCAAACTAGCACATTTTCAAGGTCAAACGACCCCTGGAGCAGGCATACCCCTATTTTACCAATTTTTGTGTGCTATAGTCCATTTATTTTTTGGTGATCCGGAATTCCGACATCAAAAATGCCAAATTTCTCAAGGACGTAAGTTAATACTTTAGCTATGAAGCTGGTTGGCACTGACAGCCAAACCGTCCCATTTTAAAGGTCAAACCATCCCCGAAGCTGGCATACCCCCTATTTTGCCAATTTTAGTGTGTTATAGTTCACCATCTTTTTTGGTGATCCAGAATTTCGACATCAAATTTGATGAAAGTTTTCATAGATGTCCGTTAAGACCTTTGATTTTGAGTCGGTTGGCCTTGATGACCCAACCGACCCATATTCAAGGTCTAACGGTCCCCGGAGCAAGCATAACCCCTATTTTGCCAATTTTCGTATGCTATAGTTCACCATCTTTTTGGGTGATCCGAAATTCCAACTTCAAAAATGCTGAAATTTTTCATCACCATCCGTGAAGACCTTCGATATGGATCCGATTGACCTTGACGGCAAAACCCTCCCATTTTCAAGGTTAAACGTTCTCTGGAGCAGGCATTCCACCTATTTTGCCGATTTTCGTGTGCTATAGTCAATTTAAATTTTGGTGATCTGGAATTCCGACGTCAAATATTACAAATATTTCAAGGACGCCAATAAATACTTTAGCTATTGAGCCGGTTGGCCCTGACGGCCAGACAGTCCCATTTTAAACGTCAAACATCCCTCGGAGCAGGCATACCCCCTAATTTGTCGATTTTCGTGTGCTATAGTTCACCATCTTTTTTGGTGATCCAGAATTTTGACGTCAAA
>JAJOOS010005358.1:0-29063 GCA_029582725.1 Solanum chiquidenum | reverse complement strand
ATTGAATTATATTATTTCTTACTTTTTGGAAAATAATTGAGCATAATTGTCTTTTTATCTACTATGAATAAATATAAGTTATCACTATATCAACTGACTTAACCTCACTTAAAAACCTACCAAAACTTAAACTTACTTTTGAAAGTTAAATTTTGTGCATGTCTAAATTAGTTTGTTTCGTTATTTGGGTTTAAAAAAATTCAACCTTAAAGAGGTCCAAAGTGACACCCAAATAAAGGTCAGTTTCAGTAGAGCTGAAACTAGCAACCATGACCAAAAAAACCTAAAAAGGTCTTAATTCAGCGACAAATACTAGGATTTTAGTTCTAGTTTGCCATCAATTAGGATTTTATCAATTCTGGATTATTCTTTTAGGATTTTATTAGGTTGGCAACCACCTTTTTTCTCCTATGTATAAAAATAGGAATGTTTTTCATTATTAAGGACACATTACATTGAGATTATTGATAATATTATTGAGAATTTAATTGTCAACCTTTATTAGTTTCATAGTATAAGATAATTCTTCTTGTGATATCTTTGATTCATACTAATTTTTTGTTTAAATTATTCAGTAAGCGATCAAGATTTAAATATATCGTTTTGATTCACTTTCTCAAGTAAAGACTTTAGATATCTATTCATGATATATATTATTACTTGGATCTTGCCAAGTCTTTAGAACATTGAAATACTTGAATTGTTCTTCGAAAAATAGTTCCCATAACTTTATTTCTCAATTTTAGATTCTTTTCTATTTTGATTCCACATTTCTAAATGTTCAATTCAAAATTTGGAATCTCTCTAACCACACATCTATCATTATACAATTCAATCAAGATAAAACAATAAAATGATTAGGTTATAGCTAAAAAAAATTAAATTAGTTTAAATAATTTTGACAATCAGGACTAATATTATAGATGCAAGGTAAGAAATTGAGACATTAACATATTATTGTATATATACACAAGAAAATGATTTTAAGGTATTGAAACGTTCATTGCACGAAAATTGAACTAACAACAATAATTTAGTGCACCCAAGGGTATGTCCTAGTGATCAATGAAGTGGTTGAGAATCAAAATCTCAAGCTTAAATCTTAGTGAAAACAAAACCGCTAGGTGAAACTTTCCATATGTCCTAGTTTTGTTAGACAAAGTTATCTGGTGCCTGTTGTTGGTGTGAGGTGACATATATCTTGTGGAATTAATCAAGGTGCGTGAAAACTTCTCACGATCCAACACACACACCATTTTCCTCTCATTTTTTCTATCATTCAATTAGTTAAAATGTTGACTTCTAATCTTCCTTATTTATTTCATCCAAAAAGATTATCATTTTTCATATAATTAGCGCGTGTTTGACATTACTGCTTAAAATAATTATATTTTCTTTTTTAAGAAAAAAAACTTTTTAGAAAAGCGCTTTAGAAAAATAGCAATTTGTGTTTGCCTAGTAATTTAAAAAGTATTTTTGATAAGTAAATTGTCTTTTGCTAAGTATTTGTAAGCGTCAAATTATGAAAAAGACAAGTATCAATGCAAATTTTAATATTAAAATTATTTTATAGAGAGAAACTATTTTAAATATTTATTATTAAAATTTTAGTTAATTTTTATTCTTCTTAAATTAATATGTAGACATTAAAATTTTCAATCAATACTATATATAGATATAAAAAAATAATATGAACATAATAATTTAATTATACTTGAAAATACCAAGAGATTTTTTTTAAAAAATCATTCCACAAATTAAGTCACTGCATATGAATATTAACCACAATAAATAAATAAATATAAGGGTAATATTGGTAAATATGTATATATGACAAAGATTGCTTAGTCTAGAAAAAATAATTTTGTGATCTACTTTTATTTTTTTTAAGAAGTAGAATTTTTTAGTTTATTCCCAACACTAGAAAAATTTCTTCTATTTTTTTTAAGCAGTTTTACTGATTGATCAAACACCCCGATTTTTCCAAAAATATTTTTTTGTCTCAAAATAAGTTTTGCCTCCCAAAAACAATACAAAAATAAAATAAGATTTTGTTTAGAATTGCTATTAGGAGGACAAAACATTTATTTTGAGAGAAAAAAATATATTTTTTGAAAATTCAAGGTGTTTGACCAATAAAAAAAACAACTTTTAATTGGAAGCAAAAACAATGTTTCTATTGATGGGAAGAAACTACAAAATCTAGCTTCTTAAAAAAAACAAATGTAGAAATAAAAAATTACTTTTTTCAAGACAAAACTATCACGGTCATAGATACATATTTGTCAATATATTCTTTATATTTAATTATTTTTGTGCTGAATTTTCATATGTAGTGATTTAATTTGTGGAATGCTGTATAAATTTGTTTTGCTTGATATTATATTTAAATCATTATGTTAATATTATATCAATATTTAATTCATTTTTTATTTGTATAAGTATGATATTGATTGAAAATTTGAATATGTATATTTTAACTTAATAAAAAAAAAATTACAATATTATATTAAAAATAATTTCTCTATAAAATAATTTTAATATCAAAAGTGCATTGGTACAAGTCTTCTCTTTTTTTTTGTAATTTGACTCTCAAAAATACTTTAAAAAAATATATTAGTCAAATATGATATTCTTATCATAAGTACCTTTCAAATGAATTAGCCAAACATAAATTATTGTAGTTTTTTAAAATCACTTTTGAAAGGTTATTTTATTTTTAAAAAACCTTCAAAAAATAAACAGTTTTAAGAGCAATATCAAATATGCACTTAACATCTTTCCATATTGCATATGAACATGAAAAGCACAAATCAATGTATAATTATGTTAGTCATTAGGTATTACCTGAGGGCCCATCTTTGAGTCCCCTTGAGGCTTTCATACATAGGTATAGTAACTTGTGTACTTATATCAAAATTTTCATTTCCCCTTCTATAAATATACTTTTTTTCTCATTTATACTCCCTCTAATTTGAGATTCACACACACATTCAACAAGAAATTTGTATATCGTATCTCTTATTGGAATAATCATGGCAAGAAAGAGCTCTCAAATGAAAAAAATAAAAATTGAAAGGAAGTTCATAAAATACAAGCGTTCTAAGAAGATCGCGTTCTCTAAAATGTAAAAAATATTATGTAAAATCTTTCTATCTTACGTGGAATTCAAATTGCAATTATCATTTTTTCAATTGAATTAGGTGAACCATTTATATTTTGAAAACCAGATGTTGAATTTATCATCGACCAATTTTTGCAAGCAAAATCATCAACTGAGTATTCTTCAAGTTGTAGGGTGACAATTGAAAGAATTTGTGATCACAAAAACATGAGTTGTGAAATAGATATTGGCTCCTCTCATATTTTTGTGATCACGTTTTTTCTTTCAATTGCCATTATATAACTTGAGGAACCCTCAATTCATTGTTTTGCGAGCAAAATCGATGAACAATCAATTCAACATCTTATTTATCAAATATAAATGGTTCGTCAACAATTAAAGAAATAATTATAACAATTTCGATTCCCCACAAAATAAAAAGAAATTATTAATTTTTTACATAAAGCATTCTGCATTTTAGAAAACACGGTGGTCTACTAGAACACTTATATTTTATGAATTTTCTTTCACTTCTTTTTTGCATTAAAGAGCTTTTTTTTGTCATGATTATCACAAAAAGACATATGCTACATAAATTTGTATTGCATGAATGTTTGAATCCAGGGCCATCTCAAAAAGTTTAAGGGCCTAAAGTCAAATTTCATAGAAAAATATTATTTTTTTGGTTGGCATATATAAATTGAATAATTATAACATACTCAGTAAAATTCTATAAATAAAGTTTGTAGATTGTAGGATGTACGAGAACTTTATGAAGTAAGCACATAAAAAATGTAAATTTTCAATGAAAAATATAATATATGATTAGAATAATAAAACCTGGCTAAAAAATTTGTGGACCCAAAAAATTAAGGCCCCAAGAAATTGTTTTAGGGATTTTATGATCGAGATGACCATATATGAATCTCAAACTAGAGTGTGTATAGAGGAGCAAACATGCGTACTTATATAAGGGAAAAAGAAAATTGAGACATGATCGTGCACAAATTACTATACCGGTGGCAAAGCTCAAGGGGACTCATACATGAGCCCTCAAGCAGTATTACAGAAGAGTTGTTGGTGTTGGTGGATTGTTTCTCCCTATTACATTCTAGATCTTGGTCTATAAATCTTAGAAAATATTTTTGGACGATAGAAAAGAAATCTTAAATATAGTCTCCAAAGTGGAGGACATGTATATAGAGAAATAGAGAATGCAATTGAGGGGTGGAGAATCATGGAACAAAAGAAGGGCTTTTATAGGTGGTGTGAGGCGTTTTTATAAGATAAAATTTGAAAATATTATAAATAACTCTATATATATATATATATATATTAATTTATATTAGATTTGATTAGAAGTCAAAATTAACCAAATCTACCAATCTTACAAACCTACCAAAAACAATAAATAATCTTAGCAAGAAAATTATTATATTAAAATAGGCAAATACATTATTATTATTATTATTATTAAGTCAACATTCAAATACCTTATATTGGTTTCCTTGTCTCTATATACATTAATATGTCAACTACTCAATTTCATACCATGTAGTCTATTAATGTTGATAGTTTAGATAACGTTGACTCACATTTTAATTATAATTTGATCATTTCATTGGTTTGTCTTGATTGAATGATATAATATGTTAATTTGTCCTTCAATCTTCTGTAAATAAATACAAGTTACAACATATTTGTTAATTTAATGATAGTGCCTCAAATTAAATTTAAAGCTAATTAATTAGTAATAAGATGTTTTATTTAGCAAAACAACTTATAAATAGTAAACAATAAATAAACTTTACGAATGAGAAGTTGGAAACACTGTCTTTGGATTATGGAAAAATAATGTGTAGTATAAGTAGCAACGCTCCGTAACAACTTGATAACTCATTGATTCATCTTAATTACATAAACATATATAGATGTAAATAGAAATTGTAGTTCTTGGTTTTTTTTTCTTTTTCAATCTTAATTACATAAACACATATAAAGGTAAATAGAAAATGCAGTTCTTGAGTTTTTTTTAAACAACAATGTGTGGGTGGGGGAAGGGACAACAATGTGTGGGAAATCAAACTCTCACCAATAAGGTGGAAGTTCAAGTAACCCCAACTAAACTTTTAAGATTTCCCACAATTTTTGGGTTGATATAAACTTACTTTTGAAAGTTAAATTTCTTGCAAGACTAAATTAGTTTGTTTCTTTATTTTTCAAATCCCTCAATAATATATAAACCTTAATTTTATTTATTGGAAAATTACAAGCATATTGTGTTTAAGACTTTAATTTACAATATAAAATATACTCATGTTTATTTACAAAACTAAGTTTTTAATTACAAATATAGCAATTCTTAAATAATCCACGTTTTTTTTTGTTTTTTTAAAAGGTTAGTTTGCTTATTTTTTGGGACTCCTAACAAGATTTCTTTTTCTCTCTCCATTATTCATCTCAATCACAAGAATATTATCTCTTCAAATGGAATATGTTGCTCTCTTATTACTCTCTTCTTCCATTGTTAGTATCTAGGTAAAACCTATATTCTTGATAATATTTTTGATTCTTTTCTATTCTTTTCTATTCTTGCTTCTCCTTCTTTCTTTTTTTAAATCACCTCTAATTCAAGAACAAAAATTGTTTTTGTTATAGTTTTTTACTATGAAATATTCCATGGATTTTACTCCTAGAAAGAGCCTTAGGTCAAGGCTTCGACACAATGTTAACAACCCCATTCTATGTTCTAAATTACGTTTTAAGTTGAATACATCACTTTGTTCCCCATAAATGAATATGAGTTGTTAGTGATTCATGCCACCAATAGTGAAATTTGTTTCTCTGTTACAACTAATTCACCAAAGAAAAAGGTAAGGAGAAAGATGTTAGTGCAAATTCTCTCATTATTGATTAGTTATATGTTTCAACCCTACAATACATAACACTATAATCTAATCAAGTATATAACAATTTTGTAGCATCATCAAGTTAATTCACATGATGTGCAATGTGGTGTAACCTATTTGGTCAAGTTCAAATTTGAGAAAATACATAATTACCCTATTCAACTATAACACTTTTTTTAAAAAGATGCTCAAACTTCACAAGGCTCCTAATACCCCACTGAACAATTTGAAAGTAATATAAATACCCCATTTTTAGGTCAAACCTACTTATAAGAAAGAAGGTGAAATCACGCACCAATTGTTGCTTGACATGTGTCAATTTTATATAATTTTCTAATTTTTGTTTTTATTTACATTTTTTTTTGTTTTCTTAATTTTAATTCTTTGTTTTCTTTTCCTTTTTCAATTCACCATCACTGCCATGCTATACACCATTTTCACTGTGTTGATTATCAATCAAGATTAAAATTGGAAAATCAAATTAGCTAGCAAATTAATCTTTTTCTTAAATTAAATCTCTTTTAAAATATTATTTTGTGTACTTTGCCTTTGATTTTTGCAAATCAACATGGTTGTATATGTAAAAACGGAAATTCTCTCTCCGAGCTTAGATGGGATAATTTTTGCTTGGTCTAAACACGATTTTCAGCCCCGTAATTGATTAGGATTCACTAAAAATAACGCCGACGATTTTTTCTTTAACGTCGCCATCATCTTCTAGCGCTTCTCACCCCGCCGGTCAAAAAAAGAGCAGAAGATTTCCGCCAGAAGGAAGAAAAGAAATCTGAGTATGAAACGGCAAAATTTGTCGTTGTTGCTATCGCAGAGGAAACCAACTAGTTGCCATTGAATTTTTTTTGTCGGCAGCCGAACTAAAAGTTTTTTCTTTGATGGACTGAAACTATGTTATTCAATTACAACTGAATCCTTCCGTTGAAATTCAATATAATGGAAAACGAAAATAGAAAGAGAATGAAAAAAAAAAGGAAATCCTTGAAGTCATTGCCATCTCTTTTAATGATGAAGCTTAGGAAGGAGAAGAAGAAATAAAAATTTAACTCTAAAATAAAATTTTATTTATATATTTAATAAAAAATATTGAAAAAAAAAAGTTTAATCTTATTTTTTTAGATTTCACGCTCTTCAGGCGAGTTATATACACTCTTTATCTTAAATATCGAAAAATTGTTTAATAATTTCACTTTAAACTAGTTTAGGAGTGTATTATTAGGACCCCCACAAAGTTCTTCAAATTTTAATAACAATAATAATTAAAAATAATTGATGGATTTGTTGGTTGAAAATTAATGGTGATTTGTGATTTAAAATTGCAATATGTTATAGTGTATATAGTTTGATGTATGATATGACTAATTTTGTGATGATATGTTGGTTTAATTTAAAACTATATAAGATATTAATATATAACAGATGATAAAGTTAATTTTAGTTATATGTTACAACCCTATAATGCTTAGCACCATAATCTAATCAAGCATGTATCAACTTTTTAGTATCATCAAATTAATTTGGATGATATACAATATGATTTAACCTTGGTGTCAAGTTCAAATTAATTCAATTTAATTTTACCAAAATGAATAAATTATATCAAATTATAACCAAATAAAATTTTAAAAATTAGATTCCTACATTGATGGTAAAGTTAATTTTTGGTTTTATATTCCCACTACATTGGTGTAAAAAATATATTTTTTAAAATGATTTAAACAAAAAAAAAAGTGAAGGGAGAGAATAAAAAAAACAATTTTTTTGGAAAATAAAATGGGGTAAAAAATGGAAAAAGAAAAAAGAAAAGAAAGGAGAAACAGACGAGTGAGTGAAGAAAGAGAAATAAGAAAAGGAGAAAAAAAAATTCTACTTATTCAATATCTTTGGAAGAAGATCAGAAAAGAGGAGAAATATCGGAAAGTAAAAATATTGAGGGGAGATATTTTAGGAAGAAAATTTAATAAAAAAGGAGATATTTTAGGGATAAAAACGTGATTTTTTTAATCCCTTTATTATATTTTAGTATTTTTTTGTTTTTGTTTTTTTTATTTTTTATTTTGCTCTATTTTGTCTATGTTGGTGAAAAGTCAAATTACTATTATGGAGTAGTATAAGAGTAATTTAGGTTCTTAAATTGTATAATTAGGTCTTTTCCCCTTTTTATTTCCTTGTCGATCTCCATATGCATTCATTTGTTAAATAACTTGTTCCCTAGCTAGTAATTACTTTTTAGTCTATAGTGTTAATCTTGATAGGGTTTTGCTGAAGAAGGAAAAAAAATTAGGAACAGGGGAAAGGGAAATGGGAAGGGACAACAAGGTGCGGAACTAAACTCTCGTCTTTAACGTGCAAGCTCAGCTAGCCAATCAATTAAGCTACTAAGATTCTTCAACCTTGATAAGTTAAATTTTTTTACTCACAATTTTAGTTAACGATGCAAGAAAAAACAACCGCCCACCCACACCCTCACCCCAAAAAAGAGAGATTTACATTTCCATCATTATATATAGTTACAAAAGTATCCACCTTAAGAAAAAACACAAAATATTGTTCATAAATCTGTTGTTGATAATTACATTAAGAAAAATAAATTCTCACTCTCTAGTGACTTAATATCACTAGATAGAGTGTCTAACGACCTTTTATTACAAATAAATTATCCTCCATATGGATAAGTAAAAACAAAGAGAGTTAGACCTTATCTTACCAATCTTAATAATGTAACAAAGTCTCGAAAATATATTCAACTCTGTAATTCTAAAGAATCACTCTTCATATTTAAACATTCAATTATTTGAGAAAAAAAATATTATTTTTTTAAAAGAAAATTCATAAAGTATAAACATTCTAAGTAGATCGTGTCCTCCAAAATACAAAAAACACTTTAGGTAAGAAAGCAACAGAACTTTCTATCCTATGTGGAGTTGAGATTGCAATTATCATTTTTTCAATTGAATTATGTGAATCATTTAGTTTTGATAAATCATATGTTGAATCTATCATCGATCAATTTTTGCAAGCAAAATCATCAACTGGGTGTTCTTCAAATTGTAGGATGACAATTGAAAGAATTTGTGATCACAAAAACATAAGTTGTCAAATGGATATTGTCTTTTTTCATGTTTTTGTGATCACAATTTTTTTTTCCATTAACATCATATAACTTGCTCAATTGATTGTTTTGCTTGCAAATATCGATAGACAATCGATCCAACATCTTATTTATCAAATATAAATGGTTCATCTATAATGAAACAATAATTACAATTTCAATTTCACAAAGAATAAAAAATTGTTGCTCTCTTACATAAAACATTTTGTATTTTAGAGAATGTGGTCTACTAGAACACGTATATTTATGAAATTTCTTTCACTTTTTTTTTTTTGCATTTAAGAGCTCTTTTTTGTCATAATTATCACAATAAGACATACGCTACATACACTCCTATTGATGAGTGTTTGAATCCAGGACCGCCTTCAAAAGTTTAGGGGCATAAAGTCAAACTTCATAAAAAAATTAGTATTTTTTTTGGTTGGCATATATAAATTGAACAATTATAACATAGTCAGTAAAATTTTATAAATGAGATCTGTAGAGGGGAAGATGTAGGAGAAACTTATGAAGTAAGCGTATAAAAAAATGTAATTTTCAATGAAAAATATAATATATAATCAAAATAATAAAACCTGACTCAAAAGTTTGATATATATATCTTTAGAAAAAAATTGTGGGCCCAAAAAAATTGAGATCCCAAGAAATTGCTTTAGGGATTTTATAATCGAGATGGTCCTATGAATCTCAAACTAGAGTGCGTAACATGCATATTTATATAAGGGAAAAGGAAAATTAAGATATTAGTGAACAAACTACTATACCAGTGGGAAAGCTAAGGGACTCACATATGAACCCTCAAGACTGTAATAGAGTTGTTGGTGTTGGTGGATTGCTTCTCCAATTGCATTCTAGATTTTGGTCCACAAATTTTGAAAATTATTTTTGGAACGATAGTAAAGAAAGCTTAAATATAGTCTCCAAGGTGGAGAAATGTATAGAGAAATAGAGAATGCATTTGAGGAATGAAAAATTATGGAACAAAGGAAGGGCTTTTATAGTTGGTGTGAGGTGTTTTTTCAAGATAAAATATGGAAATATTGTAAATAACTTTCTATATATATTGATTTACATTTGATTTGATTAGAAGTCAAAATTAACAAAATCTACCAATTTTAAAAACCTACCAAAAATAATAAATAATTTTAGCAAGAAAATCATTATCATAAAATAGGCAAATAAAGTATTATTATTATTATTATTATTAAGTCAACTTTTGTCCGGTCAACATTCAAATACCTTATAGTGGTTTTCTTATCTCTATATACATTAAATTAACATGCCAACTACTCAATTTCATACCATGTAGTCTATAATATTAATCTTGAAAGTTTAGATACTTTTGACTCACATTTTAATTATAATTTCATCATTTTCATTGGTTTGTCTTGATTGAATTATATAATATCTTAATTTTAGGAAAATCATCGTCCTTCTATCTAACTGTAAATAAATATAAGTTACGAAATATTTTTTTAATCTAATGATAATTCCACAAATTAAATTTAAAGCTGATCAATTAGTAATAAGTTGTTTTTTTTGGAGCCAAACAATTTATAAATAGCAAACAATAAATAAAACTTATAAGAATGAGGAGTTATATATATATATATATATATAGACACACACACTTCCGAATACCAAAGAGCGGCTGAGAGAAGAGCAGTACGTAGGACTTAAAAAGAGATTCCTTCCTCTCTTCATTCTCCTAATTTCGATCCTCACATTTCTGGTGTCAAAGGCCTATCCTTCCACTTTACAATAAGTTCTAAAGAAAAAGAAAGTCACATTTCCTACCAACCTCCTGACTTTATTCTTATACTGATCGAGTTGCACTATTTTTTATTCTAATTGATTCCACTTCGTTTGCTTGCACGACTTCACCCTTGCTTTAAAAAAAAGGGCAAGTCAAGTAAGTAAGCAGTGATCTGAACCACTTAAATAAGCAACACTATTACGACTCCATATCAACTTGATAAATAGAAAAATACAGGTCTTGGTGTTTCTTTTTCCTAAATTTGGGTTGGGAAGGGGAAATGGGGGAGGGGACTACAATGTGGGGGGGATCGAGCCCCCTCACCAATAAGATGGGAGTTAAGGTAGTCAACCAACTAAACTACTAAGATTCTCCGCAATTCTTGGGTTGACATAAACTTACTTTTGAAAGTTAAATTTCTTGCATGGCTAAATTAGTTTGATTTTTTATTTGTCCAATATCTCAAAAATATGTTAACCTTAATTTTTATTCCCTATCGATCTTCATGTGCATTCATTTGTTAAAAAACTCGTTCCCTAGCTAGTAGCTACCTTTTAATCTATTTAAAGTATTAATCTCGATATGGTTTTTTTTAAATATAATAAGTTAGGGGTTGGGAAGAAGATAACAAGGTGCGGAATTAAACTCTCACCATTAATGTGGAGGTTTGGCTGGCTAAGTTACTAAGATTATTCAATCTCGATAGATTAAATTTATTGACTCACTATTTTAGTTAAAGATGCAAGACGAAACACCCCCCCACCCCACACACACTCACACACACCATCACCCCAATATAAAGAAAGATTTACATTTTCATTATTAAATATCGGAAGAACGTAATAGTTTTTCATAAATTTCTTGTTGATCATTACATTAAGAAAAATATACTCTCTTTCTCAAGCAAATTTATTCAACTAAACAGAGTGTCTAATAGCCTTTTATTACAAATAAGAAAATCCTCAACATGGATAAGTAAAAACAAGAAGGGCTAAACATTATCTTGCCAATCTTAATAAGGTAACAAGGTATCGAAAATGTAATTCCAAAGAAACATTCAATTATCTAACATTGAAGACATCATAAGACCAACAATGGATGATTTGTACAAGAGAACAATATTTCTTACTATCAATCATCAGTGCCTCAAATCCCAAATAAGTTGGAATCGGCTACTTAATATACAACACCTAACACCTTAAACCCTTCATTGAAACAACAAGTTACTCCTAAATTATTCTTGGCAGTCAAACACAAGCAATACTACAATCAGTAACGACGAAATTATGTGCCTTGCCAGACTCTGGACTCAGTCTTAGATCCATTTTCCAGAAGAAAAGCCGGTTCTCTTTGGAGGAACTTTCAAGCCGAGTTCTTTACATTGCTCTTCATCAGGTTGTGAGCTTAGAAATCCTGTCCCTACGAAGTGAACTAATGCTGATGCATCCTCGAGTTTTTTGGTTAAGTTCAGTGATGTAGAGAGAAAACGTTCTGAAGTAGTAGTCTTTGATTGATTCTTTGTTGGCAGAGTATCCAGCTCTGCTGCTTTCAGAAAGCGCTCGGTTGCTGCTTCCCAAGAAAGTGCATGCCTTTGTGCATTAGTCAAAGGGGCAGGTTCATCAGACAATGCCTTGACTATAGCTTTAACAAACCCCTCACCATCATCATATGTTCGACAATTTGGGAACTGCATGAAGAATTCATTTGACAGATGGTTGGCGCATACAACTATCTTGCCCATAGCTAATGCTTCAGCCGAGGTTGTACAAACTACATCTGTGGTACTTGGATTAAGGAGCACCCTATAACTAAAACCAAAAGGAAAAAAAAAATCAGAAAATGACGAAAGAAAGAAAATATTAAGCTCCCTACAGTGAAAAGTATGCAGACTTTACTAACGTGTTCGTCAAATTAACTTATGCCTTGAGATAACAAAACATCAAACAAGAATAGGAACGGACAAGACAGGATCTATGGACCGCTGATTTTAGCATGATTCATATTCATCAGAAAGTTTCTGTCCCATGAATAAGTCCATCTGAAAGTGAAAGCCTGCCTTTCCAAGTCCCAAAATATGTCATCTTCCAAAACTTTATAAAAAGGATGGAGGTTCTAGGTAGGTTTAAACCAACATTTGAGAGATCCTATGGTACAAAGTTAAGGCCCAAATTAATCTTTAAGATGAAAAAAGTATCCATGGACTCGCTAAATCATTAATATATATCCAACTGTCACAGAAAATAATGATCTAACTAATCTTCATCTCAGATGTGGATAGAACAGCCACATTTACGTCTCACTCCACATTTCTAAATATTTTTGGAGAGAAAGGAAATAAAAGGTTTAGTGTAATAACAAGGTAGATCATCATTGACGAAGACACATGCAAGTAGTGAAGGCTTATGGCTATGCCTTAATTCTTCGTCAATACTTTAGAAGAACAAGGAAATACTAACTTGGGAAATATGATTAACAGGATGTGGATGTTTCCTTTTTCCTAGATTCTTTAGCTTTTCTGATTTTTCAGATTAGGGATCTCGTACTAGCAAAATTTTCATTTCTAGTCAAGTCAATGGTACTGATAAATTGAGGAGTGCTTTTAGATGTATTTATTTATTAACAGAATTCCAGAAGAAGATTGCTATATTTATTCTTCTTGCTAGCTCTAAAAGGAGCTTTTAATGAGGAAACTTGATCATTAAAGTTTGTTGCAGTTCTGTTATGTAATATGATAAACCAGTTAGATATCCAATTCACTACTTGAAACTCGAGGAGGATGCCAAGTGGAAGGTAAGGCCTTATTCAACTTGTGGGATACACTCTACTTTGTCTATAAAGGAAGCAAAGATAAGGAAAGAGTAAATCTGTTTAAACAAGCATGACAAGAACCAGCCTACATTTTAGATGGTAACAACTGGCAACTTCTATCATCATCTTCTTCCATTACGTTAAAGAGGTCCATGCTGTTTCAACTATACTTTTGTGACAAAGACATGAACGATTGATAGAGAGAAGATTAGCAATTAATGATAATTAGAGCACTTTCATTCACTAAATATTACGTAGCCTATCCAACTTCTAACATATATCGGAATATTAACTTTTGACTATTTGTTTTATCCTTCTTTTAGATTCTCTTTAGTTTATGGAAGAACACTAATTTATCAAAGGGACAGAAAAAAGAAAACTGAATCAACAAAAAGTTGAGCCCACATTTCATAGATCTCAAGTCCATACATAGTCTCTTATGGGGTATGTGCTTCCCTCTGCAAACACCAAATTGGGTCAGGCATGATAAACTAGCTTCTAGGAACAAGAGATGCATATGCATACCCACCCACCGAGAGAATATTTCCCATTCAGGACAAATGATATATATAACAAGTGTGGACAAACAGGTATAACAGTACAAAGTGGATAGCTCTGCAGGTACTTACTCGTGAAACAAAGGATCTGCATGATCACGTCCGGGATGAACCCTAACTGCCAATTCCAACTTCTTAGCTGCCACCTCAATTTCAGCAGAATCCTCACCACTGCCATATAAATCGATCTCAAATCCAGGAAGTTCCTTTTGATGATCACGTAAAAGATCAAGTAGCTCCTTGTACCCTTTGTTCCACAACTTCTTACCAATGTAGTAGACACCTTTGCTGAAAGCTTGGTTATCATTTTGCTGTTTCTCTCTAGTTTTCAGCCCAATCTCAAGGAACTTTGGATTAACTCCATGCACATTGCAGACCACAGATCTCGGTAGATCCTGGGTTGCAGCAGATAGTCGGATGACCTGCCATTTAATGCAAGCAACTTCTATAGGTCAAGGCATTACACGTAAAATACCAAAAGATCATGTTTTTTCCTTAAATCAGTAAAAGATAGTTTTATCTATTACCAGCAATAGGAGTATGCTAGGCAGTATGTATAGTACAAGTTATTACAGGTTTGTGTGAAGAGTTCAAAAGGTCAATCATGGGTTTTACATCATTAAATGAAGTCATGTTGCACCAAAAAAAGAAGGAGACAACAAAAGATTGTGGTTAATAATTATAGTACGACAAATCAGCAACTAAGTGATTATCATTTCCTATATAAGTCTGAGTGCGCCAAAGCATGCAAAACGAACTGCACAGTTTTCCAACTCTTGAGCTTATTAGGGTTTGGAATGGAAACTAATATGCAAGCATGTTTCCACAATTCAAACTTAACAAGGTTAACCAAAACAGAGAAGAAACATCACTACATTAAAGTGCCAAATGTTAAAAAGTGTTGCATTTCCCCTCCCCCAACCAAACTCCCCCAAATAGCTCCTCTAAACAAACAGATAATTATTAAAGAATAGTATCATCATACCTTGTGACAATATATATCGACTACCCAGCCATTAATGTACTTTATCAGGAGGGCTACCATTATGTTCCTCTCTCTCCTGACAATCTCCCAATAATTGGTGTGAACAATTCCAACAACCAGACGAAACTTTTCTTTCCATCTCTTCCCATGATGATACCATGTAAGATGCTCGGGCTCCTCAAGGACTGCAATATCTGCTTCGTCATCTGGTATAATTACTGTAATATCACCCAAAGCAAGAATGCTCCTTTTATCTAGAGAGAACTGCAATATAGAAATGCAACACTTCATTTCTAATACAGCACTCCAGAAGCATATCCATTGTACAAAATACAAGTATCGATATACTAAAATAAGCTGCGCGGTTATTTTTCCCCTCCAAGAGTTCATATTAAAATCTTACCATTGAAGAAATGACTGTAATTCAAGAAGTAGA
This sequence comes from Solanum chiquidenum, assembly GCA_029582725.1. Classification (NCBI taxonomy): domain Eukaryota; kingdom Viridiplantae; phylum Streptophyta; class Magnoliopsida; order Solanales; family Solanaceae; genus Solanum; species Solanum chiquidenum. The sequence goes on along the minus strand of JAJOOS010005358.1, from coordinate 13,385 downwards.
TCAAAAGAGAGAGCTGGAAGGTCCTTACGACTAGGTTATCCCTCTCTTTTCCTGAAACTTGTTGTGATTGCACTTTAGATATGATTATTAACAGAGTTCAGGTTTACCATTCCATGAAGAAGGGGGGAAAATATACGAACCATAGTTGGAATCTGGAGAACAACTTCTATAGGAAATGAATTACTATTTGTTTTCAACCAATCTAAGGAAGTGAAGACAAAATTGTTATTTTGAGGGATACACAAAACTTTATAAAGTTAATATATGACTTTCTAAATGCATGCAGAGCAGGTTCCCTCCGGCACACTAAAAATCATCCTGGTAAGGAGGGAAAGTAGAGCAGAGTAACTCATAAAAAAAAATTCAAAAAAGCAAAGCATAATTATTTGGTTGATTTTCATAACAAACCAAACCATCAATAGTCATTGATGGACAATCGCATAAAAATTTCGATTTACATGGTACAAATATTTGCTCCTGAAGAATGAACCTCCCATTAGTTGAAGCATGTGATTGGCTACACTCCCACAATTCTAAGAGAAAAGAGTTTTCGGCGTAATAATTTTAAGACGGATTATTTGGGAGTTTGAGTTACCTTTCCAGGATAAAAACATATATTGAAATTCGACTCAAATCCAGTCCTCTCTTCCACCCATTGACGGACATGCTTTTCCTGCTCCAAGTGTGAATCAAACGTGATATTATTGGGAAACAAGTATTCCTGATCTATCAGCGGCAGCCAGGGAACAACCAAAGTGACCTGCATCCTACCATCTTTTGCAAGATAGGCCGCACGAAACAGAGGATTGACAGCAGTTCCAGTTAGCCATGGGATGCTTGCAGTAGTAAATATGGCAATGTGCTGTTTCTTCTCCATTTATGGATGTCAAGACAATCTATTTGCAGCTGTATTCACATAACATTCAGAGCCAGGAAAGGCCACCTGTGCAGACTAAATTTTAAGCTATTAATGAATTCCATGAAATGCATAGAGACACATAAAGTGTTTTCAGACTGTTGCTCAGATTGTCCAAAAATGTTGCAGCCCCCGTGTCACATCACGCAGACTGTATTTTTGAAGAGTCTGAGCAGCATAGTTTTCAAATCGATTTCTTTTTTTTACCGGGGAAATGGGGGAGAGGATACAAGGTGAAAGTTTAGCTAGTCAACCAACTGAGCTACTACCACGGAAAAATTCAACTACAGGGGTTTGGGTATGATCTCATTATGTTCCAGTAATACATAAACTCCAGCAACAAGCATCTCAAATCCTAGCAGTACATTTCATACTTGACATATTTGGTAAGCAAAAAAGTTGATAACAGAAACAAATTGAATAAAGTTTAAAAACTGTTCACATAACAACACAAACACCCATTCACAACAATTAAACTTCTATCCATCTCCACATCAAAGAAATGCTCAAATTTGAACAAATGGTGCTGGAATTAACAGTAAAAATTGAATCTTGATGAGTAAAATGGCAAGAAAAACCCAAAAAGTCAAGAAATAGAGAAACCCCTATGAGATTACAAGGTTGTGAGTTGTTTGAGTAAGCAAAGACTAAGAGGGGAGTTTAAGACAAGGCTAACCTGAATTTTCTCCAACGCTAAGTCTGAAGATTCCACACTTTTCTTAAAGAAGAAGAATAATTAGTGCTTATAAATAATTAGAAATGCGACTAATTCTCATAAAAGGGAATAATTAATAGTAAGATAATGATGGTAATTAATGAATAATATTGCATTAAAAAGCTGGAATGTGCTGGAAATGGGTTGCAACTTGCAAAGCAAAGATGAATCATTTATAAAACAAATTTGTGTTTTTTATTTTTATAATTATTCTTATTCTTATTCTTATTAGTTTTTTACTTTCAGTTGAAAAAAAAGAACATAAAGACAAGTTTGCTAAGCGTATAAACACTTGATTGGTTGGTTGGTATGCTGACGAGGTTCTGGAAGCTTCCATTGGCTCAGCCAATAGTGGGCCCCGCTTAGTTGCTGGATTCATCCTTTGGTGTGTGCTAGATTCCCTTGTGATTTTATTTATTTATTTTAGTCTTAGTGAAAAGAGTCACGTTGTATATCTATTATTAGTGAGAGGTGACATGTATTTAATGAAATTAATTGAGTTGCGGAAAAATTGATCCGAATACATGACACGAGGCTGATTTAAAAGGGAAAATTGTATATAATAGTAAATTATTAATTCAAATTAAATGTTATAACTACAATTTGATTTAATTGTAACCCGTAGCAAACTGTTGTCATTCGCCTCTCTCCCTGAAATTCTCGCTCACCACTCTGTCTCTCTCACTCGCCAGTCTCTCCCTCGCCTCTCTCACTTTATACAAACACAAATGTATAAATTGTGTTTCTATTTGTATAAAGTGAGAGAAAATCGTATATACACATGCAAATACATGTATTTTCATCCTATATGCACTCATAATTATACAATACAAATCTTCTCCTGCTTAGTTCTCTTTTGTCTTTCTTTCTTTCTCGCTTTATACAAACACAGATTATACAAAATACAAATTACAATGTATAATTTGTGTTTATATAAAGCGAGAGAGAGATTTGATATACAAACGCTTTATTTCGATTCAATTGTATACAAATTTAAATATTATGCAGATATACAAACATATAAAATTAAATTGAGAGGCTCCCAGCGATTTATACAAATGAGAGTCTGCCAGCGATTTTATACAAATCTGATGCCCCCAACGATTTATACAATCTAATGTTCCACAGCAAACATACGCAATTATGCAAACTATAGCTATAACATACAAATATGATTTTTATATTTGTTAAATGTGAAAGGTGTTCTTTAGTTACATGACACATTAAAAGCTTGACACGTGTAGTTCTCAAAATTGAAATTTTCAAACTTTATCATGGCACAATCGGGTCTAACCGATCAACTAACCCGAATAGCAAAATAATCGGGTCGGATTATGCAAATAACTCAAATTTTTTTTCTTGCGGGTGATTTGAATGTTTGGTCAGTGTCAGTCAGGTGCAGCAATTTTTGGGTACACTGCGAATTTCATGAACAGTTTCAGCCAGCATTCCCAAAATCAAACCCTAACAAATTGGATCAAATTTTTTACCTTAAATCACATACCCTTCGCAAGTTACTTACATTTGTACTATCTCCCTTCTTTCCTGTAATCCGAAGCTGCGAAAAAGGAAGAAACTTTCCAATTCTTGTGTAATACTCAGGTACTAAAAATTATTATGATTCACTTGTGTTTGAATATGATAATGCTGATTTAGTTTCTGGGTTTTCAAAATCTTGATTCTTTATCACAACAAATGTACTGTATTGTCCTAAAGTTTTGTTCTTTTTATTCATTTCTTGTCTGTGTACACGTTACCCTTCCCCGACCCCAATTGTGGGATTATCGGGTGAAAATTGATTGTATCTCTCATAATCAGGAAAAGGGAAAAAACAGTTTCTTTGTGTGAACATTTTCTACCAGTTGTAGAATTTGTTTTTGTTTATTGAACATTCTCCTGCTGTACACTATACATCAATAAAATTTTGTCGGTTCATTGGGGGAAAAAAGCGAGAACAAGACTAGAAAATGGAAATGCAGCTAAGATTGAAGGCCTTTGATTGTCTTTTAGTAGTTTTATCATTCAACTTTATTAGAACAATAAGAGAATGAAATAAAACTGATTATCCATCTTAATGTAATCTCTTCTCATAAGAGATGCATTTCACATGACCTTAAATTCTTTGACATAGTGTCAAGTTTGGTGACTGAGCGTCGTGGATCAATCATTGTAATGGAAGCTCAACTTTCACATGTGTTGTATTTGCTGGCATGTTTGTGTTTATGTTTTCGGACAATATTCAGGCTTGAACTGGAAAATGTTGATGGGACATGCAGAAGGGGTTCCAAAACTCGGTTCGTCGACAAAGTTGTTGCTTTCTGACCCTGAATCAGAGTCAGATGGAGATGAAGAAGCTGATACTCCTGAGAAGATACTATATATGGCTTCTTTTGATGAACTTGGAGAGAAAAGTGTTCAGTATGACACTATAATATGGCTATCTATATCATTGCTTCTGGTTTTAGCTTGGGGAATTGGAATACTTATGCTACTCTATCTGCCAATGCGAAGATATGTGATTAAAAAGGAAATTTCATCACGCAAACTTTACGTTACTCCAGATGAAATAGTTTACAAGGTATGCATAGCTTGATCAAGTCATGCTGTTTCCTTAAGACAATATAGAGCTTATACAGCTGCTTTTTGCGTCAATTGTAGGTGTCAAGACCTTCATTCATACCATTTTGGAAAGACATAAAATTTGAAAAGCATGTTCCTCTTCCTTTAGTGATAGATATCATTATTGAGCAAGGTATCAACTGCAACTTTTCATATCCAGTATCTTATCTTTTTTTGTTTTTTTTGGTACAACCTCATTTCAAATTTTTGCATTGATCGGCCATTCATTGATAAAGAGGTTGTAATGTAGGGATGTATGCTGGACATGAATCAATCAACTACTCCCCGATTCTGAAATAGAAAGCATAACTTTCAAATGATTTTTGTGATCCTATTTAAAGTTGGAGTTTTCCATCAAGACTTGTGGGCTAAACTCTAAATAATACTATGCTCCAGTCTCATTGAATGCTTTTCTCCCTGCTAGTGGCTACTATTATCTATCTATAGCCAAAAGAACATAATTACATCTCTTCCCTTTTCCTCAAAACTTATAGAAGTTATATGGAGCAGCAACTTCTTAATCTGTTGCTTCTGGCAAATCTTACATTCTCATGAACATCTACTAGTAATTCATGAAAAATATGTATCCCTGTTCAACTGTCACGTTTTGGATAAGCAGATCCTTGTTGCCACATCTTTGAGAAACAATTTAAACTTGTCATTTCGAGTTTCACAAGAGTTGAGCTTATGCATTTCTTTCTCTGATGTAAATAGCAGAAGAGATGGTATAGTATCCAATCAAAAAGAAAATCTTCAAAGAAAAAAGAGAATCTTACTTGATGGCCTTGTGGTGTATAAAGTAGTTAATTGACTCTTTACTACAACAGTAAACAGTTTCTTAGAATTTTGGGTAGGAAGAAATGGAAAGCAAGTTTAGACATGAGCAGATGGGTGTTAAGCATACCGTAATGCAACTAATAGACACTAGCTTGGCAATTCTCTTCCAGCTCATAACAGTCAGTATTACTTCCACCTGTTTATGTTCTTTTTCCAATTCATATCTTCTTGAAATCCATTCATTTAAATAATTTCTCTTTTGTTCTTTCAATTGTTTTACTTGATAAAGTTTTTTTTTTTTTTTTGATTCTTTGTAGTACCTCATGAAGGTCTCTTGTGCCCTATTGCTGTTAAAACTTTACCAATTTAATTTTGTAGGTTGCTTGCAGTCAATGTTTGGACTACACACCTTCAGAGTTGAAAGTGTAGCACGTGGAAAAGCAGCACCAGTTGATGAACTACAGGTGCAAGCTGTGCATAATCCTGGACTCCTAAGGAAGGTAAAATATCTGTTATGTCCCGTGAAACTCCCCCTTTGTTCTTTTTCTCCTTTTTGCTTTTGGGGTTTGTCACTCAGTTTATTAGTTTCACTGCTCTCTGATTTTACTTTTTGTGGGCTCCTTGGCAGACGAGAACATTGATGATTCTGAAGTGCTAAGTGTCATTACATTATTTTCAGGTCATCGTAAATGAAGCATCAAAGGTCATACATGTTGGAAGGAGTTGGAGACCTGTGGTTCAAGGTGGTGATGGTGCTCCAGCTGTTTCGAGATCACCATCTAAAACTTCAAGGGTAAGAAGATTTCCAACATTTTAGCATAATCAAATCCTTAGAAGTAGTATCTCTATATTTCTTTTTGTCACCAATAAATATTTCCCACGGTTTTTTTTTGAGATGTTGTTTAGTACCAGGTTGTTTTCAGAAGGCCACTTTGTTTAATTTATTGTTATGGGCTTAATTCATTAAAAGAAAAATGGAAAAGTTACTGCTATGCACTTAACTTCTTTTCCAAAAATCTCAAGACAATTTTGTTCCTTTGAATGTATGATAATAAAACACAAAGTTGTATTAAAATTCCTGATCACTATAATGTACTGCAGAAGGGAAGATTTGATTATTTGTTTCGGGCAATGTTCTGTGGAAAACATAATCGAGAAGCATAATGAAGCAAGGTCACCATGTCTCGTTCTTTCAAATGATGTCCTTTTTGCCTATTTCATTTCATCTGGACTGATTATACGCAGAGATTTGTTACACAGTTTTATCTTACATCGATGATCCATCGTTATTATGGATGGATGATGTAAATCAAATCCTATCAAAATGCTTCTTTCTACCTAATCTTATTTAAATATTTGAACTTGCATCTATCTGTTATGCAGCTGACGGGCCCCCCACGCCATGCTTCCCTGGAGCACAGGGGTTTTGTACCTTCTGATTTTCTGCTTCACAAGCTTGACGAAGTTAATAAATCTGTGAAGGTGAATACCCTGTCTATTGCTGATTGTTGCTTTCTAAATACTTGACATTTATCTCCTTGAATACTGTTTTAAGTTTTTAAGATGTTCTGCTAGGCAAATGAACTGGTTATGATCTTATTAGAAACTGTGAACATAAAAGAATGAGTTAGATCTCCATTTCATTCATAACATATTCCTCGTGCCATTCTTTTTAAACTCTCACACATAAAAAATCTTCTCTTACATGATCAGAAAATCGAGTTGCTTATTGAGAAGTCCCCAGCCACTCCAGGAAGCAGCTAACGGAGTTTGATATATGTCTTGGTCTCAACTACATCACCGCGCTTAAATGAACCAGAAAAAGTTGCTTACCTAGAATCTCTCAAGCAACCCAGAAAACAGCTATGGGTGGTCGGTTTGTGCCTCATTGGCTTTTCTTCATAAGAGTTTATGTAACCAGAAAAGAAAATATGGCATGCAACTCCAGGAAGCAACTATATTGCCTTTGAGCCATAAGATGTCATCATTTGTAATGTAAATAACCGGTTTACGCCATTGTGTGTGAAGTCTTCCCAGCAGTTTTGATCGATGCATATATATAGTGGGACATTTGAAACATGAGTCTACATCAAAGTTTTTGTTCATTTCTTTCTTTGTATTTGCAGAGAGACTGAATTGGAGGCCAAAAGAGGCTTGTCGTTTGTTATAATGAAATAGTACTGTAATACTCTGTTAGCTATATATCCTTTTAGAATTTGTGAGTATTTATCAACTCTTACAAATGTTATGTGGGAATTGGGATCATGAAGATGGTATATTTTGTTAATTATTCATTTGATAAAGCTTCAGTAAAAACTGCAAAATTCGTATGTAGTTGAGCAACTTAAATTGTTTTGAAATACACAACATCTACACCTTGTTTGGATGGTTGTTACATAGTTTTGATGAATACTATATTTAGAGGTATTGTCCCATTTTTCACCGTTCCATTATACAATGCACCAATAATTTGAATAACAAACTTACAATTTTATCAACAAGAGAAGTTAAGAGTAAAAGGGTAAAATGTATGGAAAATCTTACTGTTCGACTATCTAAACTTATCTTCTTGGCGAGGGTTTGATTCCGACCCATGCTTCAACCACCCCACGCTGCAGTCCAACGAACTGTGACTCTCTTCAGTAGGCACAGCAAACTCCTTGGCCCCATAAGAACTGCATTGCCTTTCTAAGATACGAATTACGATTGTAGAAATCAGTCGGGAAGCTAAGAGATCTCACAGAAACTGAAAATGAGTAGCAAGAAAATATTGATAGTTGGTGGCACAGGTTACTTGGGTCAGCATCTTCTGCAAGAATTCACGGCAATCCAAGATACTCTTCCATATGCTCTCTCATTAGCCTTTACCTACCACACCAATCCCCCTCCTGAGCGCCTACTGAAAGCCATTCCTCATGCCCTACCCTTCCATGTAGATTTACGAACCGGCAATGGCTTTGATGACATCTCACAAAATTTTGGGCAGGTTTGAATTTTACACTACAAAGTTACTAAAGATTCCATCTTTCTCATTTAGGGTTTCAAGAATTGCAATTGTTTTGCTTGCATTTTCAGTTTTGGTGATTGATAGCATCTCACGAAATGTTTGTCAAGTTTTTTGGGGTGGAAGTGTAAAACTTATGGTTCAATCCACTAAATAGGTTCAGCTAGTAATAGATTTTGAACACATAAATCCAATGGGTTGTGGTAGAATTTTGATTTCGAACTTGAACTCATAAAGTTTAGATTTTGAATTTCATGGTTTGCATTTTACTGTACACAGTTCCTAAAGATTCCATTTTTCCATTGTGGGTCTTGAAGATTACATTTTTCTTTTTTCACTTCTATTTTGGTGATTGAGATATGCATCTTCATATATGTATATAAAATTTGAAGAAAGTTTTAAATATTATATTTAATAAGAGAATTCTTATTTGCGTTGACTGATATCACTCAAGGTTGTGAATTTATTTAGGTGTAGTCTTTGCTGTCTGTTTGTTGTCATCTAGGATAAATACCTGAAGTAGCTGGTGGATTGTATAGTAGGTCAAAATTTATTACTATACCAGTTAAAATGTCCATAATAGCTAATACCAAGCTTTGTAATGTGAATGAGCAGCCTGATGTTGTGGTTAATTGTGCTGCACTTTCTGTTCCACGTGCCTGTGAAGTGGATCCTACTGCTGCCATGGCTATTAATGTGCCTTCTGTTCTTGTTAAGTGGTTGTCAAGTTTTAGCAATGGCGGTACTGTTCTGATTCACTTGTCTACTGATCAAGGTAAGACACGAGGAAATCATTGTAATGACAATAGCTAATTTTTCACAGAAGTTAGAGAGTTTCTTGCTTCTGTCTTGAGCTGGTTATGCTTCTTAGGCAAACTGTGTTGGTTTCTATGGGGGAGGAGAATGGTAAAACAGTGACTTACTTTCATTGGTAAAGTTTGGTCATTGTTTCACTTATTTGGTACAGTTGGAAAAAAAGTAGATGATGAGAATAGTAAAATGGAAGTACTTCCTTCCTTTGTAGGACTTCTGGGAGTGAAAAGTTGCATAGCTGAGTACACAAGTCCTCAGCTATTGCCATACTCCACTTCTACTTGGTTACCTGGCAGCCAATTCTTCCCTGATCTTACAACTTTGTTTCAATGTTGCTTTGGAGCCTTTGAATCCGTCTCCACTGATATAACGGATTCTCCTTTTTCTTTTGTTAAAAAAAGGATCACCTATTTCATCAGATGTTAAAGTTTATCCACTCACTAAACTTTTGAGTTAGATGCAAAGATGCAATTTTTGGCATTTCTTAACAATTGATATAGCATTTTTGCTAATTTTATTTGTTGTTCCGTTACACATTCTTCCAGATAATATAGCCAATGGGCAATGAGGTGCATGTCTTAGAGCTTCTGTGCCTGCATGGAAGTGTCGCCTAAGCAAGATCTTGCGCCTAACCTGCCATGTGCCTAGATTCTTGGTGTAAGGCGCCTCAATTGAGTCTTTAATAACACCACTGGCTATCAATATCATAAGAGCCAAACTCTATATACTTATTAACTTATTGTGTTACCTCTGCAATTCCTGCCTAAGAAACTAATTCTGGCACAAGGTCCTTCTAACACATGAGTAATTTTTTTAATATAAAGGAAAATAGCAATAGGTTTATGGTATTTAGAAGTTTTTGTAACTCCTTCAGGCAGGTACAGGTAAGATGCTTAAAATTAATAGGCACTTGGATAAGGAAGATGCTGACTTAATTCCTGGTGCATAAAATTTTGAGAAATAGGATGTTAGCTTCTGTTCACCAATTCCCCTGATATATTTGTTGGTGAATGCTTCATAATATTTATTGGCAGTATTCTTTTCCATGAAAAGATTTGAAGAAGCTGTTTACAACCTTAGCATCTGTAGATCAAGCAAGCTCTCTCACCTGTGATGCAATTTTATCAAATTGTTGATTGTTCCCATGTGGCTGGATGAACAATCATTTAATTATTGAATGTTCTCATGAGTCATGTCTTTTGACTGATGCAAACAATTTTCTTGAGACTAGGTGAAACTAATTAGATTTTTATCTCAGTTTATGAAGGGACCAAATCCTTCTACAAGGAAGATGATGAGACCCTTCCTGTGAATGTTTATGGAAGATCAAAGGTAGCAGCAGAGCAATTTATATCTGCAAATTACTCAACTTTTGCAATTTTGAGGAGCAGTATTATTTATGGACCTCAAACTGTCTCCCCTGTCCCAAAATCACTTCCAGTTCAGGTGAATACAATGAACTTCACCTTGTTGTTGCGCTTGTATAACTTCATTAAAGGGTTGTTCTTGTTCAGTAGAATAAGTGGGGGCTATAGTAGCCTCCATACCTTTTCTTTTGTGTGATTTGGAATTTAAACACAGTATATCTTTTTTTGAAGCTTAACCTAATCACTTCATATCATGTCAAGCTTTCCTTTGTTTGGCCTGTAACTAGATTTAAACTTTTAATAAAATATAGTTGATATTTAGATGTATTCAAGCTTGCAAATTATATTTGGTGCTCTACATGCAATTACTATTGAATTCCATCTATTTGTCCTGTATATTTGGACTCAATGGCCATCATGGGGGTGATTGGCTCTATTGAGCTTTATAATAGATAGTACTGTTGTTACATCAAACTGAACATAAGATTGAATACTTACTCATGATTCTATATGATACGACAACAGTAAAAACTGCATCTAAATCCCAAGCAATTCTATTATGATATATGGCTTTAAATTACTTGACTGCTGGGCTTTGAGCTGATGCTTCACATGAAAATCATGCAGTGGATGGATAGTGTTCTTGCAAAGGGAGAAGCCATGGATTTTTTTCACGATGAATTCCGTTGTCCTGTCTATGTTAAGGATCTTGTGACCATCATATGGACACTAACAAATAAATGGATCTCAGGTCTGACATGCTTTGACCCTCAAGACTGATTGGCGTTGATCAAAGTAACACAGCTTTTTGACAAGTCTCTGTCTGTATTAACAAATATGTGATACTTTTGTTCTTCAGTTTCTATTTTACATGTGTGCGCTATGTTACTGAAATTTCACTATGATCTTCTAGGATTAGTTCTTTCTTTGTGGTAGTTTTCCTCATATTTAATACAACCTTTCTTGCTGCATGATGATTTGATTCTTTTGAAGTATATGATTGAGTTAACTGGATTATAATCCGGAATAAATAATTCAGCTCAGTGTTCAATGTGGTGGTTCACTATGACTCAAGAAAAGTTCTACAATGTGACTCTATCAATGCTCATAACCAGTTTATATTTAAAGTTATGTCTTAAGTTTTTCCTTATAAAGCCTTCTAGTAAAGTTTCTGATACAATTTACCTGATTTTCTATCTCTCCTTGACTTTTCCGTTTTATCACATGATATGTGTTGTTTCCAGAGAAGGAGCCAATGCAGTTACTTCTGAACGTGGGTGGACCTGATCGAGTTTCCAGGGTTCAGATGGCTGAAGCTGTTGCACATATTCGAGGTTATAATTTGTCATTGATCAAATCAGTATCCTCATCAACTGTAAGTAACATTGGTTTAACATTGCCCTGATATTTGCATGCACGCGCACAAACAAATTTTCAGAAATAGTCTCTTTACTTTTCTCATTTGCCTTCTAGCTTCTGTTGTATCAAGCTTTCTCAATGGTAAAATACATGATATTTCGATTTGCTTTCATTGTCGTTACCTCTCTCTGTTGTGTTACACTACAAGCACAACAGAGTTCAAGAAAGTATCATCACTGCTGTTTTTTTCTTCAAACCACATACCTAACATGTGTGTTATTATCTGAACATTATAGGTTAACCGCGGCGTTAAATCTCCAGCAGATATATCCATGGATATCACCAGATTAATTCAGACACTCAATATGTCACCAACTTCATTTAGGGATGGTGTTAAATTGACACTTGAAGCTGAATTTGCTTCTGCATCATAGTAGTTTTTGTCTTGCTCTTTGCCAGAATTCTCATCTTTGTGTGTATTCGTTTTGTCAAATTATGTTCATCTTTTCAGAAATATAATTTGACTTCACAATTTATCAAAAGATTTTGGATCTTCGCACTCAAGGGCATGACCTAATGGTTTAGAATCATGAGGTTTGCATTCAAATTCAAGTGGCCGAGTTACAAGTACGTGTAAAATTAGTTGATGTGTGCCTAAACTAGCTCGGACATCTCCATTATAAAAATAAAATAATATAAAGTTTAGCTTCAGATACAAATGCATCATAAAATGTCAAAGATTACAAACTCTATATTTGGTGTTTTTTTTTTTTTTTTGGTTTCCTATTTGGTGATTTTAATGTCAGTAGTAGGGGTGTACATGACCGAGTTGGTTCGGGTTTTTCAAATATCAAACCAAACCATTTGTGTAAAAAAAATTAATTTATAAATCAAACCAAACTAATAAAATTCGGATTTTTTTGGGTTTTTCAACCTCGGGTTGGTTCGGGTTTTTCAATTACCAAACCAAACCATTGTGTCGAATTTTTAAATTTATAAATCAAACCAAACTAATAAACCTCAGATTTTTTCAGATTTTTGGATTTTTTCGGTAAAGTTTGCATACAAACATATAATTAATTTGTGCTCCAAATATTTCTTTAGTCCAACCAAAATACAATTATCTAAGGTGTTTCTTAAAAAAAATAACACAAAATATGAGATTTAATTTTGAATTTTAAATTTTCCCAAAAAAGACAATTTGATGCATGCACGGTACGGAAAAAGGCAGAACCAAAGGATTTATAATATTTCTATTTTCATGGCTTGAGTTCATAACTTTCTGATCACATGATAATAACTTTACCTGTTATTTCAGGACTCGTCTTTCAAATTTGCAGCTGAAAAAGTAGACATCCTAGTCAATGAAACAGTCAAAACGCGAAAGAATCAACATTTTACGCGGAGAACACTGAAATTAATGGTCATTTTCCTTTAAGAATCAATTCCAAAAATCCAATTTGTGTTCATGACTAATCAAAAAAGAAATAAAATCAATTTCTATTCCAAAATTTCACTTATTTGGTTGCATTTGCATGCCCACCATTCATAATAATTGTGCTGCTTTATTCTTGTTCTGTAAATAATACACTACGTAGCTGCCTAACAAAATAGAATTATTCCATATGGTATATAGAAAACTTTATTTAACATGATAAGAAAATGCTAGCTCCACTTCGACTAGTAAATATGTCACTGTAATTTTGAAGAGATTAAAACTATACCAGATAATTAATATCAAAATAATCTTATCTTGGAATTCATTTTAATGATAAAGTAATTTAGTAACAACAATAATGTCTAGAACAACTTACG
>JAJOOS010005357.1:0-22996 GCA_029582725.1 Solanum chiquidenum | reverse complement strand
GCTTCATAATTGACTTCTTCTATTAAGTTTTCAGCAGAGTCCACAGCAACTCGAAGCTCATTAAGCCAGTCTCTCACAGATGGATTTGATGCCTGCTTATTCTCTGCATCACTTAGCACAATCTGAAGACCACGCAAAGTCATTTTCAGCTTCTTTAAGAGCCGAACATGATGCTTTTGCTTATGAAACATGTTGAGAAGATCACCCTGAGGAGCAAGCCTTTCAAACAGAACATTCAAAGCTGAAGAGAGAAATGCTCCACCAACTACCTCCATTTCTGAAATCTGCAAGCAAAACAAGGAACCACAATGATTTTAAGAATTTTGAGAAGATAAATGTTTCAATCTTAAATTACTAACAACTTTATTTTACCTGTTGAATGCTAAGAGTGATATGTAATCAAGAATGATTGCTCTCTCTCTCTCTCTCTCTCATTTGCTAGTGATCTTACTTGTAATTGATACAACTATGTTTTATCTACAGTCTACAGCTTACAGCCATAGAAAAACGAAGTGGCAAAACTGTCCTTTTTCCCAAAAACAAAATAATGGAGTCTGGTTTCTCAATTCAATAATTGAAGCAAGAGAGGAAGGGGGGCATCCACCCCAGGTGTGGGACTCAAAAATAAAAGAGCTTAATATGATCAATTTCTACACAGCTCATTTCAGTGCTAAAAGGGACCTACCATATCATAAACATGTTTATTCTATATTCTTGAAAAGTTCTTGTTTTTTTTTAAAATAAATCATTCTTGAAAATGTTATTGCTGAATTTTGAATTTAACAAAACTGGATTCATTGTTTGAATGATACTTTACTTTCCAAATTTTGCTGGAGATAAAGATAAGTGAAGATAGTACTGGAGAAAACATGTTCTTTGCAACTGTAGATCATTCATTACAATGTTTGTCTTGTTTTGTATAGTTGGCAGTGTAGAAAAAAAAAAGTTGAAGTGGATATCTCCTCAAGATGTATGCTGAATATATTCAAAATACCAAAATTTACATAATAACTAACAATAATTAAAAGAGGCAGGGGCAGATTTAAGTGGGAAGCAGGGGTTCACCCGAACCCCTCAGCCGAAAAATTACGTCGTACATGAGGTCAGATTTGAATATAAGGTGTATATAAGTTTATATGAACCCCTCAAGGCAATTGAAGGGCGTAGCTTAGTGGTCTTGGGGGTTCATTAATTAGCTGACGTCGTGTGATTGTGTAACATCCGACAATTTGAATTAACGATGAGGAGGCTTAGAATTTGAAATAGTCATTTTTGGTTGAAACTTAAAAATCTGGAAATTTGTTTAGTATGGGAAAAAGTGAGTTTTTGGCCAATTTCGAACAGTCATAAATCCTAGATCAGGATGAGTTAGGAGTATTTCCAGTTATGTTTGCAAAGCTTGTGAAAAGATCTTTCCAACGCCGCTGAGTTTGCTCGATTTAGAGTTTGTATGAGTGAGTTACGCCTTTTGGAAGTTGGGCAGTTGGCAGTGAAATCTGCCCGGAAAATTGAAGGGCATTTTGGTCTTTTCACAAATCATTTCTTTTGAGGGTATATTGTTGTGTTAGGCTGATTGTGGATCATTCTTGTTCCATTTTAAAAGAGTAAGAGTTAGGGTTCTTGAGTGAAGAAGAGGAGAAGAGAGAAAGAAGAGAAGAAGAAGAGGAGATCAAGGAGTTTCTGTCAAAGATCGTCGTGGAAATCGTCGGGGGTGATCCGTACTAGGTATGTGAGTTCATAAGTGTGGATTGAACCTTTCCCCCACACACCAAGCTCTTTTTTTTTATTGAGAAAAGATTGGTTGAGTTTGTTGAAGCCTTGTTGCTATGGTTATGGAAGTCTTGTGATTGTGTTGAAGTTCTTGTTGGTTTGATGTATGTTTCCGGTGGTGTTTTTTGAGTTGAATCTAGTGTATGTTGAGGGCTTTTATGAATCTTATTGTTTGGGGTTGAAACCCTTGAAGTTAGGGTGGTTTATAGTTGGAAAAAGAGGGAGAAAAAGTCGAGTTTTCTGGGCAAGGGGTTGGCGCGTCGCGCCTGCCTGCGCGCCCCAAAAGGGGTTCTGAACTTTCCCCCTTGGGGCGCCGCGCCTAGCAGAGCGCCAGCAAGCCCCCTCTGAAGTTTTGGGGCTGGCGCTCCGCGTCTTGCCGAGCGCCAAAGGCACTAACCTACCCCTTTCATTCCCCACTTTCTCATACATGTTTCATGGTATTGTACCTATGTTTCATAGTTGTTTCCAACACTTCAAGTTGCGTTTAAACATTAAGAACTCATCCATAACATGTGATCAAACACCTTGAATCCATATATCCAATTCAAGGCAAGTTAGGATCAAGTCAAAGTGAAGTTAGAGTCAAGTCAAGCAAGGTTAAGAAGTGAGTCAAGCAAGTCTTTAGAGTTTCTCAAAGAGTCTTTATTGAATGTTTTAACTTCATTTTAAGACTCGAGTTTCAAGTTAAGTAAGAGTAGAGAATTTCAAGTCAAGTAAGAGTCTCTAGTTCAAGTTAAGTCAAGCATTTAAAGTTGAGTTCATTTTTCAATAAGTTATTAGGGAACTAAGTATTCCCAAAGAAGTTTGTAAATGTTTTTACATTTGAGTAAGAGGGGAACCATGTTTTCCAAAAGAGCCTTTGGGCTAAGCTTTGAGTAATTATCTCAAATTAAAGAAAGATGTGTTTAAAGACACTTATGAGCCAAAGTATTTTTGGGAGTAGTATTGAGCACCGAGTTGGGGACACGAGTTCATATTAACTCAACTCTCCATAAGAACCATGAGCCAACATGGGACTTGACGGATCATTCTTTTTAGATGATCACGTAAGATTAAGCTAGTGGATCCACTAAGTTAAAGTTAGCTTCCTATATCACGGCAAGGTATAGGATGGTCCTTGGGCAACGTGAGGTAAAACGTTGTATCATCACTAGGGTTCATAGTGGTGGTTGTCGGTTAAAGAATCTCCTATTAAAGTTATATTATTTTATATAAGTAAAGTTGAGTTTGTTATTGTTTTATCATTAACGAACTAAGTGGTTTACACATTTTTACAAGCTTTATATATTGCATGTGTCTTATTGCTTTATATATTGAGTTCAGTCTTTCATGAGTTGAACAGAACCAAGGTAAGTGTTCTCTATTGAATTCCTTTCAAGCTTAAGTTGTGGTTTAGCTTTTCCAGCTCGCATACTCGTACATTCTATGTACTGATGCCAGTTGGCCTGCATCTTATTATGATGAAGACACAGGTACCCAGGATCAACACCCTGCTCGTCGTTGATCCAGCTGAGCACTCTAGAGTCAGTGGTGAGCCTCCTTGCTTTCCGGAGGACTCCAATATTTTGTGTTTCTAGTTTTTGTTTTGTTAGGATGTTGTGGGGTCTGTCCCAACATCCATCTCAGTATTTATAGAGGCTTCATAGACAGTCAGTCAGTTAGTATTGAGTCTCTTATGCATGTATATATGTAAATATTCTATTTTGAGACTCGAGTTGCCTTGCTGGCTAATTACTTTCAATTGAGTTGTTTTATAACCTTTCATTGCATTGAGTTATTCTGTTGAGTTAAGTTTCCGCTTAGTTAAGAAGTCAGGCCAAGGGTTCGCTTGGGGGCCAGCAATGGTCTTCAAGTGCCGGCCACGTCCAGGGTGTAGGCTCGGGGCGTGACAGATTGATCCCCTCTGACATTCATGTTTTGTACGTTTTTTTTTGGGATAATGCACAAGTACCCCTAGACTATGATCGAAATCTCAGAGACACACCTTAACTAAACTAAAATCTATTACCCCCTGAACTTATTTTTTTTGTAATTTTGTACACCTTGTCTTACGTGGCACACTCCGTGACTCCACGCAATTGAGGCGCGTGGGAGATATTTGGATTCCACGTAAGCTAAAAAGGTGCACAAAATTACAAAAAAAAATGGGTTCGGGGGGGTAATGGGGCCTTAGTTTAGTTAAGGTGTGTTTTTTGAGATTTCGGTCATAGTCTAGGGGATACTTCTACCTTTTTCCTTTTAAAAAAAAATAAATGGTTTTCCTTACTTCATTTTCATTTTTATAAGCAATGGCTTTGTTTGTCATTTCTCACTCCTATTTCATTTTTAATGAACAATGGACTTTCTATATTTTAAGTTAGCGTACATTTGTATATATTTAAATAGCTATTTTTTTCTATTTTGCTCAAGTATAAATGTTGGATCTAAAATATTATGTAATTTTTTTTTCATATAGTTGAAATGAAAAATATTTTAATTCCTTTTCTTTCGAGGCTCTCAATACTAATTTAAAGTCGTAGCTAAACTTCTATAATTTCTGATTGATTTTTAATATCAGTACACTTCTCAACTAAGAAAAAAAATCACAATATGTGTATCTCTCTTTATATATTTATGTCAAGCTTATTTAATTATTATTTTTTTCTTTATATATTTTATGTCACGCTTGTTTAAAATAATTTTATATTTGACTAGTTTTATATATGCAAGATTTTTGTATTTTGTCATCCTTTATCGTTTATGTTATCGACCTATATCGCTTATTCGCTTCAGCTATATTTTTTATCATTCAACCTATAAATATTGATGTTGTGTAATATTTTTATTATTAATCGTTATTGAGCACTAAATAAGTATTATAGTCCTAATAATTCAACTCTTACCCTTTTTTAAAAATTCTTTTTTTGGGTATTAATTTTAAAGATTCTTTTTAAAAAAATAAATAAAGTAAGACACTACAAAATGAGATATTTTTTTGAAAAGGGCTCATGGTGAAGCGCAAAAATGAGAAAAATAATTAAAAGGACATAATAATGCGGTTTAAAATTTAGTGGATTTTTATGTATTTACTTCTTCATATTTCGAATCCGTCGATGAAAATTTTGTGTCCGCCTAAAAGAGGGATGGTGAAATTTCACATATCTTTTCATTTTATATATCCTAGTAAAATATTAACATATTCTCATGATCTCATAACATTGGAAGACAGCATTGGGTTTAGCTAGAATTCTAACCAACTTGCTTATGAATAGCAGTAGACATGGCTCTTAGTTAAACAGCTCAGTTGTTTTGAGGGAAACAAAAGCATTAATTATACTGGAAGTGTGTGTATGTAACTAGAAGTTCACACCATCTCTAGAAGTTAAAGTGTTTCTCTGATGCATTAACTGTAACTAAAAGGATGAGATCAGTATTTTTTGGGATAAAAAACCATTAAGTCCCCATGCTATTCTTTTCACACTAATCTGCAGAAGTTCACATAAATGATCAAGTATCATGTATAAATAGGGATACTTTGAGTTCATGTGATCATCAAGAGTTAGATTTAACAGATACTAAACCTTGCCAACAATGACCTCCCAACAAGTCAGCAATAACTCTTCTTCCAGTGATCCAAAATATCTTTGACGGGTAGAACCACAAGGCTCTGTAGTCCATGCACCAATTGTCTTATCGTTCAATGATATGATTCGACCGCTCCTTGATTGTGTGGACAAGCTTAGGCACCTCATTAGTATGCAGGAAAACATTAAGCTGCCTAGCATCTTCAAGCTTGGACACCTCAACATCATGCAGGATGGCATTCAGCTGCCTACCATTGTGATGATTGGTGATCAGTCTTTGGGGAAGTCCAGTGTGCTTGAATCACTTGACGGAATTTGTCTTCCTAGAGGGGAAGGAATTTGCACTAGAGTGCCTCTCATCATGACGCTCCAACTTCATAGTGAGACAAAGGTTTACTTGGAGTACAATGGAAAATCAGCTCCAACCGATGAATTTCACGTAGCAGAGGCCATTATTCTTGCAACTAATGAGATTGCTGGACATGGTAAGGGAATATCCAATATCCCTTTAACACTCATAGTGAAAAAGAATGGTGTTCCTGACTTGACTATGGTGGATTTCCCTGGAATACCTACGGTCCCGGTTCATGGAAAATCAACAGATACTTTTGAACAAATTTCAGAAATTGTTATGAAATATTAACACCAGAGGAAAGCATAATTGTGACTGTTTTATCAGCCACTGTTGATTTCCCTGCTAGTGAATGCTTTAAGATGTCCAAAAAGGTGGACAAAACTGGGGAAAGGACTCTAGTAGTTGTGACAAAGGTAGATAGAATTCCTGAAGGGCTGCTTGAGAAAGTTACTACAAGTGACATGAATGTTAGACTTGACTATGCTTGCGTTAAGAATCGTATTGCGAACGAGTCTTATGAAGAAGCTCTTAGTGAGGAAGCAAGTCTTTTTGAAACTCATGTACTGTTATCCAAGATGGACAAGTCCATGGTTAACATTCCTGTTCTGGCACATAAGTTGGTGCAAATTCAAGCAAACATCATTTCCAAGTGCTTTCAGGATATTGAGAAGAAGATCAACGACAAACTCGCAGTAAATGTTGCTGCTCTCAACGAGTTGCCACAGCATTCGGGTTCTGTTGCTGAAGCTTTGGCTACATTCATGCGCATTCAGAGTTTGGCTATTGAGTCTCTGAAGAAAAAAATTCTTGGAGTAGAGTTTGATGAGTACACTGAAGATTTTGAAAAGCAATGTGCTGCTAAATGATCTGAGTTGATTGATCTTGAACTCAAACAATACTCTGCTGAGCTACGTTCAAAGTATCCTGATGAGAAGGAAGACAACTTGTTCGTTGAGCTCATGTTTTTAAATGAAGCACAAAGGATTGGATTGCCTGATTTCCTGGATGTTTTGCAGAAGAAGGTCAGAAACATTTCTGCAACTACAGAGGAGTTTGTTGGAAAATTGTGGAACTATATAGAGGGAGTTGTCATCGAAGTTTTGATGCATCATTCTGGTAGTTGCCCGGAACTTCAGTATTTCATTAAGAGCGCAGTGCAACATTTGATTGCCAGGAGGAAGGATAAATCGGTTAATTTGATACGAGAAATCATTGGGATGGATAGGCTGACTGACCTCACTAGTAGTACTGAATATGTAGCTACTTATAGCAGTCTCATGGCTCAATTTTTTTTTTTATGAAGTTCTGCAAATATTCCAAAGGGGGAACGAAAATAAACATCAAAGGATTTGGAGTGATTGATGTTTTGTTTTTGAGGCGGCAGCCTAAAGATGTTGTGCAGCAAGCTTTTGAATTGAAGATGACGATGGCAGCATACTGGAAAATTGTGTTCAGTCCTCAGAAATTGGGTAACCATGAGATCGAGGTGGAAATTGTTAATGATCGAATGGCAACTTTGCATGTGAGGTTCTTTGCATACTGGCAATTTGCTTTCGGTCTTGAAAAGTTTGTTTATGAGATTAAGGATGAGGTTCTTGGTGATCTAATAGCATCCCATGGTGGTGGGTTTGAGAGTTCCCTGCAGGAATCATTGGTTGCTGGGAAGTGCTTTAGGCTCAAAAAGAGTGTGAAGTTGCTTGAAGAGTTAAAAGAGATGGTGGCGAAGATTATGGAGTACAGTCTTGGTTCATCATGTTAGTTCAGAACAGGCTTAGACTAGTGTTTGATGATTTACTTTGCATCTCTCTTTGTCCTTGAGCCCTGCTTTTCTTCTTTCATCGCGTTTATCTATCTACCTAGTACTCTTTATCCAATTTACATACCTGTCCTCTTCTAGCATCTTATCTACCTGGTACTATGTCATAATTCTGCAGATGTTTGTTTAATCAAAATTTTGAAAATGGAAGTCTTTCATTTGTGTATCACTTTTATTTGCTGTGTTTTATGGTTTGAGTGGTCAGTATTCAGCTTCAAAAAATTGGTGTAGATGCAGGTGTCATGTGTATTATTTGTTAAACTTATTACTTGACTATCTAGACCATTTTTCTGTGACAACATCCCTATTTCATGTCAGCAGGAAGTTACTACTTGTTGTGCTGTTTGAGATGACGGTGATATCTAGGCCAACTTCTGTGCACCTCAACTATTCCAACAGATACATGCTAACTCACATATCGATATGTTTGCTACTCTTCATTTGCTGATGCACCCGTATCAGACATCAGAACAAGAAAAGCCAAATGATGAGCATTGCAAGTTTGATGAAAACAGATACTGCACCTTACTCTTCAAGCAGTTCTGAATTGTGCATGTCAACCTTGTATGTAACGTACCAATTTATACTAATCCATGATGTTAAAGGAACAGCTTCTAAAACTAGGTGCAATTTTTTTTATAACAAACGGTGTCGCAATCAACTTGTGCACGCCTCGACTATTTCATCAGAATATGTGCTACCTCTCACTAGTAATTGACAGTGTAACTCTGACATCAAGGCTAAAGCAAATGTTGGGATTTGAACCCTATCTCTATGGTTTACACACACTTCTTTGACCACTAGGTCACCACCTTGGGTTCTCACACGGCTAGTATAAAAATAGGGCAGTCCGGTGCACTAAGCTCCTTCTATGCGCGGGGTCTAAGGAAGGATCGGATCACAAGGATCTTTTATACGCAATCTTACCCTACATTTCTGCAAAATGTTGTTTCCACAACATGAACCCATGACCTCCTGGTCTCACATGACAACAACTTTATCAGTTACGCCAAGATTCCCCTTCTTACGTTGTTAGTATAAAATAAGTCAATCTTTTCAAGTTCCATGTTAAACTGCATTGTAACAAGATGGATGTGTATTATCATGGAAACAAAATTAGGATTTACAGTATTTCTTCTGTAAGAAAAAAGGAAAATCCAAGATTGAAGAGCTTTTCTTCCATAAGACAAAAGAAGACAAAATGCAGTATGCAACTTGAAGCAATGAACCTTTCTTTCACCACAATATTTCAGGAAAAAACAATAGAATTAGACTGATTATGTCACCTAAAAGAGTACATTATACACCCAACAAGTTAAAAACGACAACCAAGAGATATGCCAGGACAATCGGGTTGACTAATTATTAGTTCTAGTTATTCCCAGAGGGATGTGGAGTTTCTGGCGATCAGAAACGTCCCTGCTGATGATCTAGCCCCCTTTATCAAAACAAAGGTCCAAAATGTCAAAGCTGAATTCAGGATATTGGGATGTCTTTTACCAATGTTTTCTCCACGCTTCTACCTCATGCTCCGTACTTTGGAGCCTTCCAAAGCTTGAATGCCACTTCATGTAGAAATCTATCTGTTGGAATCACAAGGTTTGCGCCATGCTGGTTGAAAGATGAGAATGCAAAATATCAGGATCTTCAATATAGATGTTAGCAGACAATAACTCTTGTGATAACACTAAATTTTGAAGGTGTTTTATGTGATAGAATTACAGAGTAGAGATCAAGCGCAAAATCAAGGATACTACGAGTAATGACGCTCAAATGTTGGGAAGATAATGCAAGTTCTGCACATTGTAAAAGACACGCAGAAAGGTTCTTGAATTTCTTCTGGCTATTCTATACGAGTTAATAAATTAGGAGAAACTTTAAGTGTTGAAGATGCCTCGTGCATTTCAAAGGAATACGAGTATAGAAGAGCATTAGCCATTCTCCTTAGTTGTGTCATCACATTTCTGAGCAGTGAAAGGAACCTGTTGACGATTTGATATATTCTGCACCACTAAATATCTATTTCTAAGCTAGAAACCTTGAACAGTGCCGTTATTTGCAGACGCTAATTTTCATTTGGGATTGGAAAAGGAAAAGACAGAACTATTTAGCTGGTAAATATTTAAACCAGAGTTAGTTTAGACTCACAAGTTGATAACATCACCATGTCCAAGTAATAATTCCACAAGTAGACTGACCAAGGGAACAAATCTTAACATCAAATTTGGCACCATTTATCGAACTGGAATTTTTCTTTGAAAAAATACAGTTATTATGGCTCAATAGGACCAGGCAAAACCCCAAAAAATTATGATATGTAAAGCGTTAAGCTCTTCTTAATCATGAATACCTCTTTGAAATCCTTATATGAATATGCTTCTGCCTTATCCTTCCGAGTCACAGCATTCTGCCACTGGGCCACTAACATGGGACAATGCTGCCTGTTAACGAATACATCAGACGCCATTATGTATGGATGATATAGAATGAAAGTGGGAAAATTGAATTACCTAATATTGGGTTGTGATTTTCCTTCTTTAATTGTATAACTTTGACGAGGGAAAATAAGAGAAAGTTTAGAGTTACTCTCTTGTCTACTGTCAGCAATAGAAAACGTGGAATCATCAGACTCATGAACAGCACCATAGCTCAACAAAACTGACATGTGCAACCTACAACCTACTTCCGTTCCAGGATGTGCCATTTGCACCAAGTTACTAGCCAACCGATTGACAAGATCCAAGCCTTTGAGGCAATTTGTCGTTTAACCAGCTCCAACGTGAAGAATAACCAAATCAAATTGGCTTGACTCTAAGGTCTTCCCTTCTTGAAACCCCGCAACTTGAACAATTCGGAGGCAAAGGAGGATGAATCAACCTGGTTATTAATGTTACTAATTACCTCATTGAGCTCTAAGACGGTGAAGCCAAGCTTATTGCAGAAACTCGTCAGTCTTAAATTTTCAGTGATGACAGCAGCTTTCATCCCCATAAACCTGAACGAGAACTTTATAAAAAGTGCCTTCTCAACAATGTAAATAATAACATATCGATGGAAGTTCAACATGTAAAACAGGAGTAGTCTTACCTCTCTGATATGGTTGCTGCTACATACTTCTCCTGAGATTGAATTTCAGAAGATTCTTCCCCATTCTTAAGAACAGAGGAAGTATTTTAGCACAATCTATGTTAATTAAGCTAAGAAATAAATGAATGTCTTTAGCAATTACTATAAACAGAGTAATTGCATCTCACCAGGGCAAGATAAGCTTCACTTGCATCCACTAGCTCAGCAAATTCTCTGACAATTCTTGCATCCTTGGTTTCTGCAATCTAATCCCCATATAAATTCCAAAATGACAGATAACAACAACATACCGAGTGTAATCTCACTAGTGTGGTCTGGGGAGGGTGGTGTGTATGTAGGAGGCTGTTTTCGATAGACCCTCACCTCAAATAAAGCATATAAAAAAATAAGTATGTAAACAAATACAGTAGCGAAGAAGTCATGCTGAAAACAATGAAGAAGAGAACAATATCAACAACAAATCTGAAGCCAAACTGACAAATAAGAAGTACAAAAATGTAATTAGACTCCCAGCATGAACTGTCAAGTAATAACAATCTGTGTATTGTCCATGAAACCTACTTTTTTTAACTTAGAAACTCATCATGCTTTCTTATGAATAAAATTACTCATCCACCCTAACACAAACCACCTGTAGGCACCAGGCTATAGAGTTGAAATAATGGGATGGCAAACTCTTCAATTTTAATTGGTTACGATGCATCCCACACATCATCAATAATATTTAACATATTCTGTTAATTCCACTCTTTAGAGAAGTCTTATTGTTATCTAGAGGTAGAGGGTAAAGTGGGTGTAGGAAGGATATATATCAATTATCAGCTGTCTCATAAAAGTGATCAAGAAAACATAGCATCCTCCTATCCAGTTACACAATATATATTTGATCTCAAGTGCTCGGTCGTCTAGGATGGCTATGTCTTCCACAAATAATAATTTCATTCTCAGCTAGTGGTTGGGAAAAGATGGTGCACCAGTTCCTTGGAGTCAACTGCCTTGATGACTTCTCGATTTCTACAAGTGCCTAATTGGCTTCCTTAACAGTGTAAATGAAGAACATTACATGTCCTTCCGTTAGCAAGTCTCAGAACTGCTCTACCAGTTTGATATGATACACATAAAAGTTTTGAATCATACAGATGGAAGGTGCAAAATTTTGGCTCTCCATTTTTTTGGAGTTGGGTCGGGGGATGTTTCATTATTAGAAAACAAAAAAAATGCCAGATATGATTGTCTTTCAGGGTTAC
Organism: Solanum chiquidenum; assembly: GCA_029582725.1. NCBI lineage: Eukaryota > Viridiplantae > Streptophyta > Magnoliopsida > Solanales > Solanaceae > Solanum > Solanum chiquidenum. The sequence goes on along the minus strand of JAJOOS010005357.1, from coordinate 11,158 downwards.
TGATTCTGACATTACCAACCAAGCAGATATATTTAACGATAACTAAACAAGATCAAACACAATAACAAATCTTACTAACTCAACACACATTATATTCATGCAATCAAGAAAGTGTAATAGAAAAGTAAAGGAATATGGTACTGTGTCAACTGTTGGAATGCCAAACGAAAAATGAAAACATGCAGAAGTAGTTCAAGTGTTTTTTGTGATGAAAACGATGAGTTGAGTATTATTGGGGATACAAAACACATTAAGTTTATTTAATTATCCCCTTGATTGGAAAAGCAACAGCCATTAATCTTGATTGATGATTGTTAATGCTCATAAATGAATAATGACCAAAAAAAGATGCATAAATAGCCATATGGTGAATTCATATGATCATCAAGAAATCACACATTGTAGAGAAGCAACAAAACATTTATCACAATGCATATCATGAATAATGACTCTTCTTGAAGATTATGACAGTGGGGGAAGTATTATTGAAGCAGATCTTCGTTCTACTGTTAAGCAAAGTTTCATTCTTGACATGGGATGTTTGATGCTTAGAAGAACTAAAAATTTCGATTAAATATGGTTGCACAAGCTATATATGATGTCTTTTGCAATTGAGATGTGAATTAAAACGTGATAAGAGCATAAATCAATAAGCAATGAGAAACCAATGTATCCAATACCTGCCAATGAAGAATTATATAACGCACAACAATTAACTGCTAGTCTATAACATCTAATTCTGACAAAGGAAGTTTACTTCTTTAGATCATTATCTGTATTATATTCTCTATGGAGCATACAAATAAAGCTATGCTTTTGATGAGGAGCATAATTTATAGTCTGAAGAGAATATTAAACATCATTAATATCATAGCGATACATCATTTGCAATGATCACACTTATTTATGTATAAACAGTTCAAAGTATAAACATAACGTTTACAGTCAGCAGTAACAAACTGTGCTATCTTTCTTCACTTACACTTTGCTGTGAGACCACATTCAAGAAATTGTCTATTCAATAGAGAAGCAGCAGAATTTTCCTAATACCACCTGAGCTAGAACAGTAACAACTTTCATATATTGTTATCAGAATCCTGACAAAGAAAAAAGTTTGCTAAGTTGATATCCGATAATCATTAATAAAAATCTGAATAATGCTAAAGAAAAACTTACATTTGTTTAAATGATTAAAGGTATTCGTCATCGATCTCTATGGTGCAGATATGAGCAATTTCTGGCCAGTATTTCCCCTTGTCAAATTTTAGGAGTGGTTTGAGGAATGGACATTTGGAAATATATAGTCTAGAGAGGGAAGGGAGCATTCCTTTTACTGGAAGGGATTTGAGATTACGGCAATCACTGATGGCTAGGCTTTGAAGAGAAGGAGAGGAGTGAAGCCCTTCTTCCAGCAGTGACTGAATTTGAGGAAAATTACCAATACATAGATATTCAAGAGAGGTGAGGCTTTTGAGAACTTGGCTGCTTAATGTTTTCAGATTGGATATGCTAAGACTCTTAATAGAGGAAGGCAACTCCCAATTCTCACCAGCAAGGATCTCTTCGTCACTGCCATCATGTGCGATCACTAACTGTCTGAGACAGGGGAGTCTCTGTAAACGCCACTCCTTTCTGCCGTTCACTAGTTTCTTGCAATTGTAGATCAGAAGGGCTTCTAAATTGAAGGGCAATCCTCCTTCAGGAAAGGACTCTATTTCTGGACAATCCGACAGTGTCAGTTCATTAAGAGATGGAGGGAATTGTGGCAGCCGCTTCAGCTTTGTAAGGTTGCTGCAAGTGAGACTTTCAGTGGCAGTAGGAATAAAAAAACTAGTAAGGTTGTGGCAACTACTTACATACAAATAACATGCTTTTGAGACCAACTCAGTTATAGAATCACATTCTTCCAGTATCAACTCTCCGAGAAACATCTCACCAACTGACGCCTCCAATTTCAATTTCTGGCAACGAGATATCCATATTCTCTTCAAGGTACTGGGAAGAATGCTAAAAGGTATGGAGGTAAGAGAGTTACAATCAGTAATAAATAATTCCTCAATCTTCTTCATTCCCTCAAGTTGGGATGTAAACAGCTGAGCTTCATCAAAAATAACTCCAACCTTAGGAGAACCACTAACGTCAAACCTTTTTAAACATGAAAGTTGCATGGGTGTCTCCAAACTGAGTTCAGGGCAATTTCTAATGAAAAGCTTCTCAAGTGTAGGGAACTCTCCATTTCCTAGTACGTGCCATTGCTTCCACTCCGGCATATCTTCAAACTCAAGTTTCTCAAGAGAGTTAAAAGGATTTTTAGAGGATGAACTGCCATAGAATTCTTCCGTCACCTCTGCTATTTGATCCATCCCTCTAATCGAAAGGATTTTCAAAGATGGAAGTTGTCCCAGTGCTGGCAAGGAATCACAGTCCTTGCAGTGGCTAAGAGACAATTCTACCAGCTTAAGAAACAAAGGATCAGCTAGCCAATTTGGAAATTTTGTCCCTCTATATCCGGTGATTTCGACTTCTTTTACATTTTTATGTGGGCGTAGCTCATCAAGTATGTCTATTTCTGTTTGTGAATTGTTGACACTACTACTTTCACTCCACCTCAAAGATAACTTGTCAACATGATTCTTCTCCCTCATCTTTGCCTTCACAGCTTCCGTTCTATCAACCACATTTTGCAAATTTCGAACTGATAGAGATCCATACAAGTTATGTACTTCACCCAAATCTTCCATTCTCAAACCACCGCGACCACCTACAAGAAACGTGGCTCCCACCAACACTTGGAGGCTTTTCAACTTGCTCAGATGTAGCGGCATCTTCAAGCTAAAAGTATTGCTTATGTCAAGATGACGCAAGTTAATCAACTTCTCCATCTGCAGCGGTAGCTCCTTAAGAGAACCACAAGATGACAGGAGAAATGTCTCTAAGTTATACAATACACAAATGGAATTAGGCAACTTTTCAATCCCTGTCTTAGAAAGGTCCAAAAATCTGAGGAGCTTTAATTTGATAAACAAGTCATTTGGCAACTCCTTAATCTCATAACCTGACAATGATAATGCCCTTAAGGATGTCAGTCCTGGAAGTCTGTTATGCAACACCCTCTTGCTTAGAGGGTGATAACAATAATTGACACTAATACAAGTCGGAAGCAATGTCCTCAGCTGCTCCAATTTGTAGAGGGGAGTCAATTTCTCAAACTCACCATCATTTCCCATTGAATAAGATAAGTGCCGACTTTTTTCCAACATAGGAGATCCTTGGCTCTCTTCCAACCTGATACAAAGTTTTGAAGATGCAATTTGGGCTAAATCGTTGACAAGGTCATGCATTAAGAATGTCTCTGTGTTCCCTTCTGAAGGATTCGGGACCCTTTCGAATAATGATCTTGACCTCAACTCGAGAAAGTATTGGCTGCCTGAATCTTCAATTATTTCATCTACCTGTGGTACGAGACCATTGGCAATCCACAGATGAACGATTTGTTCTTTACTAAATGGATAATCTTTAGGAAAAATTGCACAATAGGAAAAACATCGTTTTAAATAAGCAGGAAGATCATTGTAGCTCAACATCAATGCTGGTAATATGTCATTGTCAGGCAGCTCCCATATTTCACTTCTCAAAATACGTTGCCAGTCATCGACCTCTGATTTGGAGCGTAACATGCCAGCAAGAGTCTTCAGAGCTAAGGGCAGTCCCTTGCACTTAGCTGCAATTTGTTTTCCGACCTCTTCAAGTTCTGGATGTCCCATAGGATCCATGTTTTCAAATGCATGTCTTTTAAATAAAGACCAAGAGGCTTCAATAGACAAATGGTCCATGCTAATTTGCTCATTTCCCATCATCAAGGCAACACTCTCTTTGCGTGTCGTCACAATGATCTTACTTCCTACATCTCCATGTACAAACAGATTTCTCAAGTCATCCCATTCGTTGTAGTTGTCATTCCACACATCATCCAGAACAATAAGAAGCTTCTTTCCCCTTAAGTTTTCCTTCAATTTGACTTGAAGCTGATTAAGATTGTTGTGGACATCCTTTGAGTCAAATGAGTCAATTTCTTGAAGTAACCCTTTCGTTAGTCTCAAAGCATCATATGGCTCAGAAACACAATACCAAGCTTTCAAACCAAAATGGTTCTTCACCCTCTCATCATGGTAAATCGCTTTAGCAAGTGTTGTCTTACCCAGGCCGCCCATTCCAACAATAGGAACTACTGTCAGATTTTTTCCACTTGCATCTTCAGACAATAAACGGTCAATCAAATCCTCTATTTCACTCTGCCTTCCAAAGATATCAGAATCATCAACCAAAGAAGTTGAAGGTGTTCTAGTTTCTTGTTTAGTCGAACCAAAATGCTCTGTTAAGCCAAGGTCACCAATTTGCTCTTGCAAATCCTTCAATGTTTCAATAGTATCTTCCAACTTCTCCTTTATGTTAAGACAAAAATCATCACTCAAGCACAGGTTGCAAGTTTTCCAATGTTTCAATAGTGTTTCTGCAAGATTTTGATGCTGACCTTCCACCTTAAGCCTCAACGCTTCATAATTGACTTCTTCTATTAAGTTTTCAGCAGAGTCCACAGCAACTCGAAGCTCATTAAGCCAGTCGCTCACAGATGGATTTGATGCTTGCTTATTCTCTGCATCACTTAGCACAATCTGAAGGCCACGCAAAGTCATTTTCAGCTTCTTTAAGAGCCGAACATGATGCTTTTGCTTCTGAAACATGTTGAGAAGATCACCCTGAGGAGCAAGCCTTTCAAAGAGAACATTCAAAGCTGAAGAGAGAAATGCTCCACCAACTACCTCCATTTCTGAAATCTGCAAGCAAAACAAGGAACCACAAAATGATTTTAAGAATTTTGAGAAGATAAATGTTTCAATCTTAAATTACTAACAACTTTATTTTACCTGTTGAATGCTAAGAGTGATATGTAATCAAGAATGATTGCTCTCTCTCTCTCTCTCTTTTGCTAGTGATCTTACTAGTAATTCTTACAACTATGTTTTATCTACCGTCTACAGCTTACAGCCATAGAAAAAAGAAGTGGCAAAACTGTCCTTTTTCCCAAAAAGAAAATAATGGACTCTGGTTTCTTGACTATTCATTACTTTTTTCAATTCAATAATTGAAGCAAGAGAGGAAGGGGGCTCCAACCCCAGGTGGGGGACTCAAAAAATAAAAGAACATAAAATGATTAATTTCTACACAGCTCATTATAGTGCTAAGAAGGACCTACCATATCATGAATATGTTTACTCTACATTCTTGAAAAGTTCTTGTTTTTTTTAAAACAGAAATAATTCTTGAAAATGTTATGAATTTTGAATTTAACAAAACTGGATTCCTTGTTTGAATGATACTCTACTTTCTAAGTGAAGATAGTGCTGGACAGAACATGTTCTTTGCAACTGTAGGTCATTCGTTACAACGTTTGTCTTGTTTTGAATAGTTGGCAGTCGTAGAAAAGAAATGTTGAAGTGGATATCTCCTCAAGATGTAAGCTGAATATATTCAAAATACCAAAATTTCCCTAACTAAAAATAATTGAAAGAGGGATAGTGAAATTTCACATATCTTTTCATTTTCTCTATCCTAGTGAAAAATTAACATTAACAGTGACATATTCTTATCTCATAACATTGGAAGACAGCATTGGATATGGCTGGAATGCTAAACGACTTTCTTATGAATAGCAGTAAACATGGCTCTTAGTTAAAGAGCTCAGTTGTTTTGAGGGAAACAAAAGCATTAATTATACTGGAAGTAGAGATCGAGACTCCCATTCATCGAGGATGTAGAGATCGACATATAATGTTCTTTTTCCAAATAAGTCACTATTTTCAGTGGAACCTAAGGTATTTGGAAGCACATGTTATGTTCGAGACGTTCGACCATCTGTTACAAAGTTGGACCCCAAGGCATTGAAGTGTGTTTTCTTGGGTTATTCTCGCCTTCAAAAGGGATATCGGTGTTATTCTACTGAGCTTGGTAGATATTTGGTGTCAACTGATGTGGTATTTTCTGAGACTACACCATTCTTCTATGCACCTCCCAATTCTACAAGTCAGGGGGAGGAAGAAGAGTGGTTAGTCTACCAGGTTACTCGTGTTGTGACAGAAAAGTCAGAAGATGTTGTTCTTCCCTATCCTAGTCCTTCTGTTGAGCACCAATCCACTATTGTGCCATCAACACCTAGTGTATATGCGCCAGCAAGACCGCCAATTGTTCAAGTTTACTCGAGGAGGCAGGAAATCAATGATACAATTCCTTTATCATCAGATGTTACTTCGCTTGATCCTCCAGAAAATCTTGACCTCCCTATTGCTCTTCGAAAAGGTACACGGCAGTGTAAATCCACATATTCCATTGCTAACTTTGTCTCTTATGACCACTTATCAACTGCATCTAGTTGTATGATTGCCTCTCTAGACTCTATCTCTATTCCCAAAACAGTGAAGGATGCCTTGAACCATCCTGGATGGCATGATGCAATGCTTGAGGAGATACATGCTTTAGATGAAAATCACACTTGGGATTTGGTAGATTTACCCAAAGGAAAGAAAGCAGTTGGATGCAAATGGATCTTTGCGGTCAAAGTTAATCCTGATGGCTCTGTTGCAAGACTTAAGGCCAGACTTGTGGCTAAAGGCTATGCCCAGACTTATGGTGTAGATTATTCTGACACCTTCTCCCCGGTAGCCAAGCTCACCTCTGTTCGCTTGTTTATTTCCTTGGCTGCTTCTCAGCATTGGCCCTTACATCAGTTGGATATCAAAAATGCATTTCTTCATGGTGATCTCAATGAAGAAGTGTATATGGAGCAACCGCCTGGATTTGTTGCTCAGGGGGAGTATGGGAAAGTTTGTCATCTGAGAAAATCTCTATATGGTCTAAAGCAAAGTCCTCGTGCTTGGTTTGGAAAATTTAGCGATGTAGTTCAGGAATTTGGATTGAAGAAGAGCAAGTGTGATCACTCAGTTTTCTATAGACAGTCAACAGTTGGTATTATTCTTTTAGTTGTTTATGTTGACGATATTGTTATTACAGGAGATGATTGTGCAGGAATTTCTTCTTTGAAGGAGTTTTTACATGCCAAGTTTCATACCAAAGATTTGGGGCAACTGAAATACTTCTTGGGTGTCGAAGTAGCAAGAAGCAAGAAAGGAATTTTCTTGTCCCAAAGAAAGTATGTACTTGATCTACTTGCAGAAACTGGAAAATTGGGAGCCAAACCATGTTGCACACCAATGGTTCCTAATGTTCATCTTACTAAGGATGATGGTGATCCTCTTGATGATCCAGAAAGATATAGGAAATTGGTTGGGAAATTGAACTACCTCACAGTGACCCGTCCAGATATTGCATATGCAGTCAGTATTGTTAGTCAATTTATGTCTGCACCGACAATAAAACATTGGGCAGCCTTGGAACATATCTTGTGCTACTTGAAAGGAGCTCCTGGCCTTGGCATTTTGTATAGCGACCACGGACATACTCGTATTGAGTGTTTTGCAGATGCTGATTGGGCTGGATCAAGAATTGATAGAAGATCTACTACTGGCTATTGCGTTTTTGTTGGTGGAAATTTGGTATCTTGGAGGAGTAAGAAACAAACTGTTGTATCTCGATCTAGTGCAGAATCTGAGTATAGAGCTATGGCTCAATCCACATGTGAAATACTATGGATTCATCACCTTTTAGTTGAGATCGGTTTGAACCCTTTGTCTCCAGCAAAACTTTGGTGTGATAATCAGGCTGCTCTACACATTGCCTCAAATCCAGTGTACCATGAACGGACGAAACACATTGAGGTTGACTGTCACTTTGTTCGTGAGAAGATTCAAGAGAACATGATTTCTACTGGATATGTAAAGACAGGAGAGCAATTGGGTGATATATTTACGAAGGCTTTAAATGGAACTCGGGTAGGATATCTTTGTAACAAGTTGGGCATGATTAATATCTATGCTCCAACTTGAGGGGGAGTGTTATAGAATGTACATAGACATATTTTCCTATAGAATACATAGCACAATCTCAACACAATCATAGATAGAGATATTTAGGGATTTTCTGATTTTGTTTTCCTTAGATAGATTATCTGTTTTCCTTAGATAGATTATCTGTACACCTACAAATAGCTCTCCTTTTTGGATTAATAAGAAAAGAGATTGCTCCATTCTCTCTGTATTTTACATGGTATCAAAGCAGAGTTTCTTTCCGTTTCATTTTTCTGTCTTTTCGAATCACTGGTGCCAGCCAGCTCAAATAAAAGAAAAACTCCACTACTATTATCCTCACACTACAATACGCTATCAAGTAAAGGAGCATGGATCCTATCAGCAAAGTAAATGGAATTTTGGACACTTAAAAGCCGGTTGTTACCGTTGTATTGTTAGTTTAAATACAATGTTTGTTTTGATTTTTATTTAAATTTTATTGTATCGTAACGTTTAAATCCATTGTAAGCTAACAATGAAAAGTCATATTTTAATCCATTGTAAGCTAACAATGAAAAGTCATATTTTGTGTTACGACTAGTTTGGTATGATCGCGTTGTTACCTTGATATTCCCTTTTTATTTCCTTTATCTTACCTTCTAATAGTAGCTATATCATTTACCCTATTTTTCTTGTTGGTTTATCATTCAAATTGTTGATGTATAACATTATATAACGATGGAAAACGTTAATATTGTATTAATTAAAACAATTCAATACATTATGAAACAATATGTAACAACCATCGAAACAGAGTGTAATAGAAAAGGAAAGGAATGGTACTGTGTCAACTGTTGGAATGCCAAACGAAAAGTGAAAACATGCAGAAGTAGTTCAAGTGTTTTTTGTGATGAAAACGATGAGTTTAGTATATTGGGGATACCTAACACATTAAGTCTACTTAATTATCCCCTTGATTGGAAAAGCAACAGCCATTAATCTTGATTGATGATTATTAATGCTCATAAATGAATAATGACCAAAAAAACATGTATAAATAGCCATATGGTGAAATCATATGATCATCAAGAAATTAAATCACACATTGTAGAGAAGCAACAAAACATTTATCACAATGCATATCATGAATAGTGACTCTTCTTCTTCTACTAGTGAATGTGCACTACAAGTTGTTGATCAAAAACATCTTGCAGTGATAGAACCACAAGGCTCTTGTTGACACTTAATTTTGATCCTCCACGATAAGAATTAATTTGCGAGCTTCCTTAATTTCAAACGATTTGAAATAACTAATTTTATAAAAATTCAAAATATGTTTCAAGATATTTTTAATAATTTCATTCACTTTTATAATATTTTAAATATTAAATATGTTTTATATTATTACGTATGTAACTAATATATTTTATAAACACTTGAAAACTATCTTGAAAAATATTTTATTATTGTTATTATTATTATTATTATTTTAACGTTAAACGTTTTATTAATCTAATTTAGTTTGACTTATAGCTATGTTGTTGAATTAGTTATTTTTATTAAGTTAATTATTTTATTCCGTTAAGATTAAGAAGCTCGCTAATTAATTTGTTATTGATTCACCTTATTTAGTTTTTAGCCGAATTACCAACTAAATTCATTTCAGTTAAAAATATTAATTCAATTTGGCTATGTTTGAATTAATTACAAGACTGAGAGGGTGGGCCATTTTCGAGCAGCCCATTTCAATACATCAGCAGCAATATACCAACAATATCAATATTTCCCCAAAGCCAATTCCCTTTCCCAATCCAATAGCCCACTTTTCAATTCCTCAACCCACCCAATCCAACAACAATTCCCAGCGATCCAAACATCAACCAGCAGCCCTTAGCTGCAAGACACAGCCCACCATCCCAGCCCATTAACCTCCTGACCCGACACAGCCCCTTTTCCCCTTTAATTTCAATACATACAGCAAGCAGTACCAGCCGACGCCATCCCCTTTCCCTTCCAATTCCAACGAAAAACATCACAGCAACAGTCCAAACGCGACGACAAATTCCAGCAGTCCAACGTCTCTCTCCACGCAACAGTCGCAGCAGCCGTAAAAGCACCTGCAAATTTGTCCTTGCCAGCGCGAGATGAGGCCACGTAGCACAAGAGGGACATTGGAGTTGATCCAGCCGTCGGTCTCCCTTTCCTCTTTCGGAATGGGTCGAAATTGCAAGAAAAAGGGTGTTTGTCCGAATTTGTGAAAGATTTTTGGAATTCAAATTTATGGGCCTTGAATCCGAAATTGCCCTTATCCCTTTCCCCCCATTTCCGGAACCTACTTTTGTTTCTGGTGACTTAATTTGCTCAACAAAGAGAGAAGCTAAGAAGAAGTTGAGTGAAGAAGCAGGCTGTTGATTTGCCTTTGGATCAGAACATAAGCCCAACTATATTATTGGATTGATTTATTCATTATGGGCTTCAACAACAGAAACAATAAGGTCCAGTTCTAGTAGAACAATTTCCTTGTAAATACATATACATGTACAGATATTTTAGAGTAGAGTACTCTAGAAATAGCACATGTCCTATTTTATGCTAGACAGCTGTATGTACGAGGCAGGTACTTAGTTGATTTTATTACCGTTCAATCCGTAGGAAGTTTGAATATATTTGCTTGTACAGTAACTTTGTAATGACAGGTTGAAGAAATAGAAAATCCAGAAAAATTTCTCACGATCCTTTCTAGTATATTTCTATATATTCTTTCAACTTTTCCCTTCTATATATTTGCTTTCATTCACTGTGAAAGGGGGGAGAAGAAAAAGATTTTTAGTGGATACTTAGAAAAAAAAAGAAAAAGAAGCAATATCATTAGAGACAATACAGAGGTTCTTTGGAGTCTAAATAAACCCGAAGATCGATAAGTGAGAGAGAGTGTTGTTCACTTTTTATTCGTAAGATACTTAGAACAAAACTTTGAAGAACTTGGTAAGACACAACAAAGTTTAAGAACATTTTCACAACTAGAAAATTAACACTAGTAGAGAAACTAGAATCACAAACAGATTATAAAAAATATACGAAATATTTTTTTTTCTTAAAGAAGAATTGTTGTCAATCTGTGTTTAAAGAATCTTACTGATTCCAACAAACTTTGCAGAAACACGAAGTTACCAAAGTTTAATGAACCAGTGAAGAACAGA